>JAKELJ010000466.1:0-26822 GCA_025594165.1 Tamias sibiricus
ATAGCTCTTAAACTCAATTGACTCATCTTTATAGGCAGCTTCCCATACTAAATATAATCTAAAACTATATAATGTTTATCTGCTTCTCTTAGTCCCTAAAGATTAGGAAACACCCATTCCTTTCCTTTTTTTCCTAGGTTATGATCTCATTTTCTTTTCTAAATAAGATTTCATCTTCCCCTGTTCCGGAAAAATAGACCAAAAGGAGGCCAAATAAGCCCTTGCATCTGATAACAGATTTCACTTACACTGATGGCCTATGTTTCACAATTTTAATATTTTCTTATGAAACTAATATGTGGGCTGGGCTGGGGCTGGGCTCAGTAGTAGATGACTCCTTGGCACAATTGAGGCACTGGTTCAACCTCAACACCACATAAAAATGAAATAAAGGTATTGTGTCCCACCTACAACTAAAACATACATATTTAACGAAAAAAGAAAACTAATATGTAAGTTTAACTTTATATAAAATTTAAAATATGGGAAAAAGTCTGATACAGATATAATACCACACATTGAACATAACCTCCTTTTACATTTTTTCATCTGACTCTTGCATTAAACAGATATATAAAAATTTTACCCATTAACAAGAGTATCAATAATGTTCTGTAGATTCATATACATATTACTAATATTTATATCAAGATAAGGCTTATCATTCCTCCTAAAACATTTACCATTTCCTTTATGGTGTGTTTTAGTCAGCTTTGTTGCTGCTGTGACTAAGGACCTTACCAAACAATTGTAGAGGAGGAAAAGTTTTATTTAAGGACTCACAGTTTCAGAGGTCTCAGTCCATAGACCAAGTCCAATCCTTGGCGCTCAAGGTTAAGTCTGAACATCCTAGTGGAAGAGTGTGGCAGAAGGATGTGGCTCACAGGATGAACAGAAAGCAAAGAGAGACTCTACTTGCCAGATATAAACATATATACCCCATAGTCACACCCCCCAATTTTTTGAAAAAATAAAAACCCCCCCAACTTTTTCCTCCTACCAACCCCCCCAAACCTGCAGATACCCCTCAGTTAATCCCATCAGGGATTAATTCCACTAACTAATTTAAGGGCCAATCATTTCTCCCCAATCTTCTTGCATTATCTCAATCATGAGTTTTTTTCGGGGAACACCACATCAAACCATACATGGTGAAAACTTTCAAAACTCTATCTAGCTTTTTAAAATGTAAAGTACACAATTGTAACTAATTTACCCCATCATGCAATACAGCAATAGCCAGGACTTAATTCCTATCTATACCTTAGACCCATTTATCAACTTTCTTCACCCATCTCTCTCCCCCAACTCTCCCAGCCTCTGGTAAGAACCAATCTACTCTCAACTTCTGTGATCAACTTTTTGAATCTTCATCACTGTGAATTGGGTTCATGCAGCATTTTTCCAACTGTGTATGATTTTGATTCAATAGCAGGATGATTTTAGTTATATCCATGAATCACAAATGACAGGTTTTCATTCTTGTAGGCTGAATAGTATTCTGTCCATTGTGTACCATGTACACCATTTTTATCTATTCATAGTTGAATGAACACTAATGTTGTATCCCTTTCTGGTGAATAAGCTAGCAATAAATATCTCTTCAACATACAAAATTTCATTTCCTTTAGAAATATACCCATACTGGAATGCCTAGGAATGCCTAGATTATATGAGAGTTCTATGTTTTAATTTTTTGAGAAGTTTCATGAATGTTTTTCTACTGTTTCTCATAATGGCTTTTTTTTTTGTTTTTTTTTTTTTTTTTTTGTACCAGGGATTGAACTCAGGGCCACTCAACACTGACCACAACCCACCCCTTTTTTTGTATTTTATTTAGAGAACAGGGTCTCACTGGAGTTGCTAAGTGCCTCGCCATTTGCTGAGCTGGCTTTGAACTCACGATCCTCCTTGCCACAGCCTCCGCAAGTGCTGGGAATTACGGTGTGCCCCACTGCACCCAGCTTCTCTCATAATGAGGCATTTTTAAATTGACATTCTAGTGAACAGCATGCACAAATTCCCTTTTTTCTGAATCCTCACCAGCCCTGTTATCTTGAGCTTTTTTATAAGAGTTAGTTCTTAGTGGTGTGAGGCAATATCTCATCATGGTTTTGATTTACATTTTACTGATGCTTAGTGATTTGAATATTTTTTCATGTACTATTGGTCATTTGTAAGATCTTTACGTTGAGATTTTTTGAGGCTCATTTATTCTGGATACACCCCATTACAGATATATAGAATGCTAATGATTTTCTCTCATTCTATAGATTGTCTCTGCACTCTGTTGTTATTTCCATTGTAGTGCAGAAGTTTTTTTTACCTTAAGGTATACTCATTTGTCTATATTTTCTTGTTTCCTCTGCCACTGAGGTTACTGTTAAAAAAAGAAAACACATCCTGAAGTATTACCCTGTTTTTCCTTTCCTCTATTTCAGGTCTTACCTACACCTAGTCTTTATTAGCCCATTAATGATTGATTTTTCTAACTCGCATGATATATAATTACTATTTTATTCTTCTGCTTGTGGATATCCGAATATTCCCAGAATGATTTCTAAAAAAAAAACTCTTCCTGTGCAAGGAGCCCTGATTGGGGAGAGGCATGAGAATTGCAGTGGGCAGCGGCCATAGAGAAATTCCGACATTGCGCCTTCCGTGGTTTTATGGGACTATGGCCCAGATCTCACGAGATTTGAGCCGAGATCGGATCAGGTTGGCACCATTTTGTTTGTGGGTATTTTGTGGGCGTGTGAGAGTCCTTGTTAGAGCCAGGAGAGAGAAGTTATCATACATAAAAAGCCTGGTTGGTTTCCAGTTGCCTCTGAACCTTTTCCAGCGGCTTTCATTGCTCCAAGAGCAATCGCTTCAGCAGGCAGGGGCGACAGGTGGTGGCCCATATGGGGACTTCAAAGCAGACAAGGAGAACTAGTAAGGTAACCAAAGACGGGTTCAAATATAACAAAATTCCCAAATGAGAGAGGTATGGAAGAAGCCTTGGATATACCTGACTCTGTTGTCAGTGAGGAGGATTTAGAAAAAAGTGAAAGTGATCAAAAGCATATGATTCCACTGGTCCACCAAGACCAGTAAAGAGAATTAGAAGATTCCCAAAAATGACAAAAATCCAAAGCTGTAGAGCTTATTGCGGGAGTTTATTGAGATAGCTGAAGATACTTGCTCTTCATGGAACCTGGGACTCAGGAATTTGCTGTCAATGAAAATTTAAAGCCAGTGTGAAATCTAGAAAAGTGATCCTGAGACCATGAGGAAAAAGAAAACTAAAACAGACCAAAGAGAAAGGACCGTCAAGTAAGGAACCACCTTGTGTCCTCTACTCCCCCATGGGTAAAACCATTACAGAAAATATGAAGGATATTACTAAGGCATTGCAACCCAAAACAGAAATAAAAAGTCTTTCTGATGCTTTATGCGCTCTCAGGTAACTCCAGATACATTGGGAGAACTGCCATTATTTGAAAAGAAAAATGGACAAGGGTCCAACCAGTCTAAGATTTCAAAACAATAAAAAATCTCAAAGAGCAGTAATGACTAAGGGCCCCCAAGTTCCTTTTCTCATTGAGTTTATGCTGGATCCCCTTAACACCTTTAGCTTAACCCCCCCAGACTGGGAAAAGTCCTATGTAAAGCAGCAATTAAGCGGGGGGCAATACTTTGGTTTGCATCGCAATTCCAAGAACTTTGTATATAAATGGCTAAAAGAAAACGCAACTGCAGGGTTTGGAAACTATAATATAGAAATGCTCACGAGAGGGCATTTGCAGACTTACAGGCTCAAAAGATTATGAACCCAGGTTAATATGCTCACATAATGCAGCTGCCTTAGAGGCACGAAAACTGTACAAGGACCTGGTATCTACAAGGTAGCTTTGTCAAAAGTGATTACAAGGAACCTAAAGAGCTAATAAATAATAAAAAAAAATATATTACCATAATGCTGACTTTGCTGATTACTGTTGAGAACTACAGGTAGAGTGTTTGCAGATGTTGATCAAGCTATGCCATTAATTTCTTCAATTAGCATACGAAAATGCTAATAAAAACTGACAGGAAGCCATCAGGCCATGGAGAAATAAAAAGGATCTTTTTCCGTATATATACAACAATGTAAAGATAATAAATGATGCCCTTTGCACAGGAAAATGTGATTGCAGCCGCAATAAGAGGTACCTCTCCCTCAAAATTCACAAAGGGCTCAACCTAGACATTATAATCAATCAGGATATCCAACAAAATTATCATAATCAATCATGGCTATTCTAGGCAAAATCCCAAAAGAGAAAGAAAGACCAAGTTCATACCGTGCCGCCAGGCTGCTGCCCTAGGTGTAAAAAGGAAATCATTAGGCCAATAAATGCATTATTCAAAATTTGACATCTATGGAAAATCATTTGTTTCAGGAATTTAAAAAACGGGGCACAGGGCCCAATGCCCCGGGGGCCACAATGTATGAGGCATTGGAGAGGAGATCCCTCAAGCATCCACTCTGATACTCCCTGACACAATCCCTACTACCCATACCACTCCCTCGCCAGAGAACCAGGAGGAAAAAGCAGGATTAGCCTCTTTTCCAGCCAGCCCAAATAATGTTTAACACCCCCCCCCCCCCTTGAAATGGGGTTCAACTGAATTCACCACAAGAGTCAGTGACCTCTTCCTCAGGGACTGTAGGACTTATTCTCGATTGAAGTCGTAAAAGCTTATTAGTTTTACAAATGACCCCAGTGTAATTAAACTCAGACTACAAAGGGGAAATAAAAATAATTGCTTAGCTCACCCCAAAGTAAAAAGCTGTGTTACTCAGGAATAGAATTGCTCAGTTGCTCTCTCCTAAAAGTACAATTGATCTACACCTCCATGTGGCTTAAACTTAATCTTCAAGGACTTTAAGACTTCTAACTAAAATATTGGCATTCACCCACCTACTATTATTACTCCCCCTATTCATCCATCACAGATGAATATTTATGCGTCAATGATAAGGATTTTGCTATAGCTAAATGCTCTACTTCTGCAAATTTTGATAATCAAATCTTCCCAGGTCTCCTAGATTATCTTTTTGTATTAATCCTCCCTATTATATTACCACAGGTAATAAAAAATCAAAACCTAGTCCAAGGCATTAAATATATTTATAAGATGGTCCCCAATTGTACTTTCTGCAAGTAGTCACTAAAAAAGAAAATGACTTACATACTGCACACAAAGCCAGCTCAATTAGTGGAACGGGAAGCTGTGGTAAGAAGCTCTGAAAATTTTAGAAAGCAGCCCATGAATCATTTTTCAGAGGCCCACTGTATTTAGATACATGCCGTCCCAAAATTAGAAGCTAGCAGGACCAATACACCTTATACTCCAGGCTTTAAATTGTTTTATAAAATACAAAAACTGTTGTGAGCAAGAAAAGGAACCGCTATTCGTAGGCATATTAGAGCACATACCAACTTGCCTGGTCCCCTCCATGAAGGCTAATCTCAAAAGACGATGCTCTTGCCCAAACAATCTCTTATACTTTCAGCGCTCCAGGAAGCTACTTATTTCACTCCCAGTTTCACATCCAATAGCACCACCTTGCAGCGTAGGTTTAAATCACAAAGGACAAGTCAGAACACATTGTAAAAGATTGTAAATCTTGTATGACACATTTGCCCAATCCTCATTATGGTGTTTAACCCTAGAGGATAATGCCCAATCATTTGTGTCAGATGGATGTTACTCATGAGCCAAGTTTTTTGGAAAATTGTGAATTATTCATGTGACCATAGAAAGATACATGCTCAGGCATGATTTTTTTGATTCCTTACATTCTGGAGAAAAATTTAAGATGTTATATCTCATTGTTTTGCAAGCTTTTGCTGCATTGGGCCATCCCCAATAGCTTAAACACAATAATGCCCTGCATAATACATCTTCATCTTTCAAACCTTTTGCGCAAAATTCAATATATCACCCATAAAAAAAGCATCCCATTAATCCCTCAGGTCAGGGAATTATTGAAAGAGCAAACTGCACACTGAAATTATGTTATAGAAAACAAAAAGAAGGAAATTGGAAAATCCAAGGACCAGATTGCAATTGCCCTGTTTTACCTAAATTTTTAACTTTAGACTTCTAATGGTTATTCTGCTGGAAGACAGACATTGAACCCACAACAACAACATAAACCTTTGTTTTACTGGAAGTATGTTCTTTCAATACATGGAAGGGTCCAATCCAGTATTAATTTGTGGAGAGGATCTGTTTCGTTTTTCCAAAGCACGAATCATCTCCAATAGGATAAACCATCTAGATTAATAAAGCAGGTAACCACATCAAAATGATCTAGATGAAGTTGTTGTGGAATCAAGATTAATAAAAAAAGTACAAAATCAAGAGGACCCAACATGAAGGTAGGAATGATTTCCCTCAAAGAAGTCCTTCATAATATTTCACAACTTAAATGTCATTCCTCCCGCCGGACGAGGAGATCTCTCTTTAGTGTGTACACAATTGTATTTTTTTTTTCTTTTTATACATGTCTTTATTCTGTACATTTTTTCTACATTCATTTAATGTGACATCACAAATACATGTTTGTATGTTTGTGCGTCTGTCCATTGACGTCACAAAGAACAAAGCGCTTATGAAAAAAAAAAAATATATATATATATATATATATAAATATATGGATCCAAATAACTTTAATTCATTTTTAAGAGTATAACAATTGGGTAAATACTTTAATAAGTGAAGTACCTTCAATTTTGTTTCAAAAGTGTCCAGGGATTTCTCTTTACGAAGAATATGACTACTGCTGTATAACCTGATATTTTGGTGTTATTTACATAACAATGTTTATTTGTAATTAACTTTATTTGTTTATATAGCTGATTGAATTTAGTTATTTCAATAGATAATACTCATAAAGGTTACAGAGACTCGAGGGTTCCAGCAAACAAATTAATTTTCCAAAGTGCCTTTAGCTTTCTTTAATCTATCTTTAAAATGCCGTAAATACCCTCAGTCTTTCTTTTCTTTTGTTCTGCAAATGAATATTTTGCCAGCTTTAGTTTGTGGAGCTCAAGCAGGCAAAGTGTTGAGCACAAATCAACTGAATTTTCTAATCTAATAATTTTATTTTTTAGTTTGACAACTCGCCTCTTGACTCAGTGCTGAATAGACTGCTCTCCTTTAATTAAATGATCTTGAGTTTCTAGGTAGCGGCCCTAAAGATTTGCTGTGGGCATGTCTAGTACATAACAAAAGAAAGGCTGCTGTTAACAGCTGCAGGGAGTCGCGGTCCGCTTCAAACATGCCCTGCTTGCCAAACATCAAACAACGTCACCAACATGTGGGCCTCTGTTGTACATGCATGGGGCCTCCTACATCAACATGTTATAACAAGTTGGACATTTTGATCTTTCATAGTTTTGGGACTTTACGGACAATGCCTTGCGGGTATTGTTCTAAGAACTCAGTGTGTTACTTGATAGAACTTAGGACGAACAGCTGATTTGTTAAAAAATTTGATATGCTAGCAACTTGGTTTGTCAGCCAGAAGGCTTATCGCTTAAACCGCAGCATCTCCTCAACAATTGATGGCTGTTAGTCATCAAACACATCGAGATCTGAAGGGCTCGATTGGATGGCTGGTAGCAATGACGGGTCAGATCCCTCAGAAGGGGACAACCTGAGACAGGCAACAGTCGCATGGACAGTCTCATAGAGGGCCAACATATCAACCTAAGACAGGATGCAAGGGCACAGCCTTGATTTTTCTGGATGACAGGTAAAAGTTGTTGCACATAGACGTCCTAGAGCAATCCCTCTTTTAAAACCAAAAGGGGGGAAATGCAGGAGCCCTGATTGGGTAATGGCTGAGATTGCAGTTGGCTGCGGGCCATAGAGATATTCCACATGCCGCCTCCGTGTTCTCACGGGACTTGGCCTGGGATCTCACGAGACTTTAGAGCCGAGAATCAGATCGGGTCGGCGCCATTTTGTTTGTGGTTTTATGTTGGTAGCGGTGAGAGTCGTTGTTAGAGCGGAGAGAGAATTATCAGAATATAAAGCCGGTCGGTTTCCAGTTTGCCTCTGAAGCTTCTCCCACGGTTTCGATGCTCCAAGCGCAATCGCTTCCAAGGCCGCGACACTCCTGTTTCCATTATGGTGATTACACCTTTGTAAAATAATCACTTGGCTGAGATGAATGGGTATTTGTAGGGCCCTCTATTCTGATTTCCGTTAGTCTGTGGTGTCTGTTCTTGTGTCAAACCATATTGTTTTGGTTACTATTGATTTGTAATAATTTTAAAAGCCAAAGACAAATAGCATAAATGAAGCCTGCTGATTTATTTTTGCTCAAGATAATTTTGACTATGTGTGTGTGTGTGTGTGTGTGTGTGTGTGTGTGTGGGCTCCACATAAATTTTAGAATTTGTTCCCTCGTGCAATGAAAAAATGTGACTTATATGTTATAGTATGGATGTGCAGTGTCCTTTAAAAGCTCATGAAGAGCGGGCATGGTGACAACCACCGCCTGTAATCCCAGCACTTGGGGAGGCTTGAGGCAGGAGGATGCGCGAGTTCAAAGCCAGGCCTCATGCAATGGCGAAGAGCACTTACAACTCAGTGAGACCCTTTCTAAAAAGAAAATACAAAAAAAAGAGCGGGGATGTGGCCCATGGTCAAGTGGCCTGAGTTCAATCCCTGTACCTGAAAAAAACAAAACAACCAAAACAAAAAAAAAACCCTCATGTAAGACAATGCAGGAACATTCTGATGAAACTGATTGATTATGAGACCTGTAACCTTTAATCCATTTATGGATTAAAAAGTTGAACAGATTACATCTGTGTAATTGCAGGTGATGGAGTGTGGTTTGAGTAGTAGATGACTAGGGGCATGCCGGAGGATTATATTATGTCCTTGGCTCCGCACACCCTCCATTCTCTCTCTGCTTCCAGGCTGCCAGGAGTTGGGTAACTTTCGTTTTCCCCTTACCCTTCTGCATGATGTTCCTCCTGGCAAAGGCCCTGAGCAATGAACCAACAACCAGGACCTGAACCTCTGAATGGAACAAAAAAAAAAAAAGTTTTCTTTCTCTAATTTGTTTTTGTCAGTATTTTGGCACAGCAATAAAAAGTAGCTAACACAACTGTAATTTGATAAGACACTGCTTTAAATCTGCCAATCACTTGGGCCAATAAGGCAAAATGAACAATGTCGATTCTTTCACCATGAGCATGATATATTTCAACATTTTTTATGGCCACTTTTTTTCTTCATCAGTGCAAGTAATTTTCATTGTATACGATCTTTGGTTAATTTACTGCTAAGGTGTTCTTTTTTCTTTTTCTTTTTGTTTTTTTTTTTTTTTGTGGGGGGTAGCTATTGTATATGGGATTACTTAATGATTTTCTGTTTCAGATAATTTGCTAATGGCATGTACTACTACTAATTTTTCCAGTTTGTGAATTTTGTATCCTCAACTTTACTGTCGCTGCCTGAAGCGGAAGTCGCTTGGAGCAGCGAACGCCACAGGAAAATTCGAGGCAGGATGAAAATGAAAAAAGGTCTTTTATTCTTCTTCTCTCTCCAGCTCCAGCAATCACTCCAAATGCTCTAACTCCAACCACCACCTTCTCTTCCCCACACACACTAACGAACCTCACCCAGTTATATACATATAGCTTTAACAAGGACACGTGCTTACAGCTCAAGCTTACAGGTGCGTCACGCAGTGTTCACGGGCATACAAAGATTCTTTGAATAATGTATTAATATCAGGTGGAAACTAGAACATCTTTTATGGCTCTCAGCTAACCGCAATCTTTAGCTATCTCCTTGATTATAGGCTCCTTCATTTCCCCCTTTTAGTTTTTAAAAGAGGGGATGTTCTAGGACGTCCATGTGCAACCGACATTCTTACCCGTCATGGGAGTCTAGGCTGTCCTGACTCCTGGCTTAGGTTGACATGCCGGCCACATTAGACTGTCCCGTGCGACTGTGCCGTGTCTTAGGTTGTCCCCTTCTGGGGATCTTACCCGTCATAGGCTAACCAGCCATCCAATAGAGCCCTTCAGGATCGACTGTGTGTTGACTAACAGCCGTCCAATTTTTAGGAGATGCTGCGGCTTTAAGGCGGTAAGCCTACTGCTGACGAGCCAAGTTTCCATAGCGTATCAAGTTCTTTAAGCGAATCAGCTGCCCTTAGTTTTCATCAAGTAACGCACTGAGTTCTCTTAGACAAATACCCGCAAGGCATTGTCCCGTAATGTCCCAAAATAATGGAAAATCAAAATGTCCATAAGTTATAACACATAGATTCAGGAGGCCCCATGCATGCAGAGCAGAGGCCACACTGCTGGTTAGGTTGTTGATGCTTGAGCAGCAGGGATGCTTGCAGCGACCGCGGTCCCTGCAGTTGTAGCAGCAGCCGTCTTTTTTATGTCTAGACATTTCCACCGGCAAATCTTCAGGCCCGCTACCTAAAAACTCAAGCATCCATTATTAAGGGAAAGGCAGTGCTATTCCAGCACTGAGATCAAAAGGTGAGCTGTCAAACTAAAAAAAAGAATTATTAGAGTAGAAAATAAAAGTTGATCTCTGCTCACACACATTGCTGCTTAAGCTCCCACAAACATAAGCTGGCAAAATATCACATTCAGAAATAATCAAAGAGAAACTGAGGGTGTTTACTGCATTAAAGATAAAGAAAAGCTAAAGGCATTTTGGAAAAATAATTTGTTAGCTGGAATCCTCGAGTCTCTATATACACAGCAATCCTATACCTTTGAAATAATTCAAATTAATCAGCTATTAAACAAATGAAGTTAATAACAAATAAATGATCCTCTGTCGGAACACCAAAATATCAGTTATACAACATTAAACATATTCACAGCTGAAGAGAAGTCCCGGAGACAACTATAAATCAAAATTGATTATCATTATAATTGATTATCTAATTAAAATATTCTGAACTTATATAAATATCTATTTATCTATCTATCTATTGATTATCAAATTAGAATATTCTAAGCTTAAATGAATTAACGTTATTTGTTATTTGATCTATATCTATCTACCTTTTTTTTTTTTTTTTTAAGCGCTTAATTATTTGTGACGTCACACTAGACAGACGCACATATAAACATATTTGTGACATCACATTAACATGAAATTTAGACAAATGCACAGACATAAAGACATATATAAAAGAGAAAAAAAAATTACAATTGTGTATACACTGAAGAGAGATCTTCTTGTCCCGGCCGGGAAGAATGAAAAAATTTAAGTTGTAAATTTAATGGAGGACTCTTTTAAGGGAATCACTCCATACCTTCATTTTGGTCCTCTTGATTTTGTACTTGTTTATTCAATCTAGACTCCTCAATAACTTCGTCTTGATCCTTTTGACTTTGTACCTGCTTTATCAATCTAGATGGTATCCATATTGGAGAGGATTCGTGCTTTGGAAAAACACAAACAGATCCTCTCCCCCAAATTAATACTGGGTCTGGACCCTTCCATGTACCTGAGAGAACATCCTTCCAGTAAACCAAAGGTTTATGTTGTTGGTGTGGGTTCCAGTGTCTATCTCCAGCCGAATGTCCATTAGAATCTAAAGTTAAGAAATTTAGGGTAAACAGGGCAACTGCCAATCTGTCCTTAGGATTTTTCCAGTTTCCATCTTTTTGCTTTAGTAACATATTTTTAAGTGTCCGATTTGCTCTTTCAATTATTCCTTGTCCCTGAGGATTATAAGCGATACCTGTTTTGTGGATAATATTGAACTTTGTACAAAATTGTTTGAAGGATGTGGATGTATATGCAGGCCATTATCTGTTTTAAGCATTTTGGGGATGCCCAATGCAGCAAAAGCTTGCAGACAATGAGATATAGTATCTTTAACTTTTTCTCCGAATGTAAAGAAGCAAAAATCATGCCTGAGCATGTATCTATGGTGACATGAATAAATCGTAATTTTCCAAAACTTGGCTCATGTGTGACATCCATCTGCCACAAATGATTGGCATCAAACCTCGTGGGTTAACCCCATAATGTGGATTGGGCAAAAGTGTTACACAAGATGGACATTCTTTTACAATTCTACGAGCTTGTTCTTTTGTGATTTTAAATTTTTGTCTTAAGGTAGTGCTGTTAACGTGGAACTGGGAATGAAATAAAGTAGCTTGTTGTACTGTAGTAAATATAAATATTGTTTTAGTGAGGGCGTCAGCTTTTTGATTACCTTCATGGAGAGGACCAGGCAGATTAGTGTGAGCTCTTATGTGACCTATAAATAAAGGTTCTTTTCGTTGCCATAGGAGATTTTGGATTTGAGAAAACAATTTAAAAGCTGGAGTATGTGGTGCTATTGGACCTGCTAGCTCCAATTTTTGGACAGCATGTACAATATAATGGCTGTCTGAAAAAATATTCATAGGCTGTTCTTTAAAATTTTCCAGAGCTATTATTATAGCTTCGAGTTCCACTAATTGAGCTGATTTTTGATTAGTGATATGAATCATTTTTTCATTTTGAGTGACTACTGCAGCAGTACCGTTAGAGGATCCATCTGTAAATACATTAAATGCTTTAGGAATGGGTTGATTTTTTATTACCTGTGGGAATATGATAGGATGATTGATACAAAAGGACAGTATAGGAGATTTAGGAATATGATTGTCAAAATTTGCAGAAGTAGAGCATCTAGCTATAGCCCAATCATTATCATTGAAGCACAAATATTCAACCTGTGACGATGAATAAGAGTAATAATAGTAGCAGGATGAATTCCAAATATTTTAGTAGAGGTTTTAAGTCCTTGAAGAATAAGTTTAGCCACCATGGAGGTATAAGACTCAATTGTACTTTTAGGAGAGACAGGCAAATGTATCCATAATATAGGTCCCTGTTGCCAAAATACTCCTGTTGGAGTATATTGTGAAGGAATAATAATCAATATTAGTGGTTGTGCAAAATCAAATCTATCGCAATGGGATCTTTCAATGGCCTGTTCTACTAATTTTAGAGCTCTCCTGGCCTCAGGAGTTAATGTTCGAGGTGAGGATGGTCAGGGTTCCCACGAAGGATGTCAAATAAGGGTTTTTAATTGTCCAGTAGTGAGGCTTAGTGTAGGGCGAAGCCAATTAATGTCACCCATAATTTTTGGAAATCATTGAGGGTGGTCAAATGTTCTTTACTTATTAGAATTTTTTGGGGTTTAACAAAAGTATCCATGATTTTAAAGCCTAAATATAGTATAGGTGATCTGCTTTGAACTTTTTCTTCTGCTATATATAATCCATATTTTTTTAAATTTTTTTGTTATTTCACTAAATATATTAAATAAGATTTGTTGATTAGGGTGAGCTAATAAAACATCGTCCATGTAGTGTAGACACATAAGGTCTTGATATTTGTTTTTAATGGGCTGTATAGCTCTGTCCACATATAGTTGGCACAGTGTAGGGCTATTTGCCATTCCCTGCGGCAATACTTTCCATTGATATCTTTTATCAGGGCCATTATTATTAATAGAAGGAATTGAAAAAGCAAACCTGGGGCATCCAGAGGATGTAGGGGAATGGAAAAGAAACAGTCCTTTATATCAAGGGTTATAAGGTAATAGTTTTTTGGAATAGCTACAGGATTAGGAAGTCCAGGTTGAGTAGGCCCATAATTTGCATTGTTTTGTTAATTTGTCTTAGATCTTGTAATAGTCTCCATTTTCCTGATTTTTTCTTAATTACAAATATGGGAGAATTCCAGGGAGAGGTGGAAGGCTCTATGTGTCCTGCTTCTAATTGTTCTTTAACTAATTGATGGGCCGCTTGCAATTTTTCTTTGGATAGGGCCACTGAGGGACCCAAACTGGCTTATTAGAGAGCCATGGTATTTTTAAAATTGTTTTCTCAGTGGCCCCTAAAAAAAATGTCCTTTGCCTTTTTTATTATGATTAGGATTTTTATTCTTAACACCTGCAGGCTTGGTCGCTAGGTGTAGCCCCATTTGATGTAAGATATCTCTTCCCCATAGGTAACTGGCAAGCTGTTTAAAACATAGGGTTTGAATGTTCCTGTATGGCCTTCATTGTCTTGCCAATTTAAGATTACAGCACTTTGAGCTGGGGTATTACTGTATCCCAAGCCTCTTAAACTGGTTGAGGCTTTCTGTAGAGGCCAGTGCTTAGGCCATTGTTGTAGATTTATGATGGAAGAGTCAGCTCCTGTATCAATCAGCCCCTCCATCTCTATACCTTGAATTTTTAATTTGCACATAGGCCTCCGTGAACAGTCCTGGACCCAGAAAGCCATAGGTCCTGAACCAGTGGAACCGAATGCTCTGCTATTTCTATTTTGTGGCATGCTTTTAAAAGAATTATGGAGACTGGGAATGAGGAGCAGCTGTGCGATTCTGTCTCCTTGATTTACGGAGATGATGCCCCTGTGTGTACTTAGCATTATTTAATCTCTCCATTATAATCTGAATCAATAACCCCTGGTATAACATTAAAGCCTAATAAACTTTTGGAACTACGCCCAAGGATTAGTCCCACAGTTCCTGAAGGGAGAGGTCCCCTGATTCCCGTAGGAATCAGCTGAACCCCCATTTCAGGTGTCAGGACCATCCGGGCAGTAGAACAGAGATCTAATCCTGCACTTCCTCTTGTCCCTCTGATAAGGGAGTTAATGGGTAGGAGGGACTGTGACGAGGAATCATTTGAATCTGAGGGCCTTCCTCCTCTAGTGCCTCGTACATTTGTGGGCCCCGGGGCATTGGGCCCCGTGCCCCGTTTTTTGAAATCCTTGATAAATCATTTCCATATATATCATATCTAGAATGGCATTGATTGGCCCAATGTATACCCTTTTTGCACCTGGGGCATCGGCCTGGAGCACGGTATGAATTTGATTTTATTACCCTTGGGGGATATTGCTTAGCATATCTTGGTTGATTATAATAATTTTGTCTGGAATATCCTGTTCTAGGTTGAATCCTTTGGAATTTTGAGGGGAGGAATTTTTCATCACTGCAGCAATTACGTTGCCTGTGATAACAGCCTCGTTAATGTCTTTGCACAGTCTGATATAAATTGATAAGTCTTTTTTACTTCTCCAGGCCTTATTGCATCCTGGCAATATTTATTAGCATTCTCGTACGCTAATTGGATAACTAGAGGCATAGCTTGCTCGACTTCGCCAAAAACTCTAGATGTTGTTTTTAAGAGCCTATCTACAAAATCAGCGTAAGGTTCGTTAGGCCCTTGTATAACTTTTGATAGGCTGCCTTGCAGATCCCCTGTGCCTGAGATTGTCTTCCAGGCTTTCACAGCTGCAGTGTGTATCTGGGCATACACACCTGGATCGTATTGTAGCTGATTTTGTAGTTCGCGAACTGACCCTCCCCTGTGAGCATATCTATATTGCGTTGAGGGAAACCTGCTGCAGCATTTCTCTTTGCTATTTCTGAACAAAGTTCCTGGAATTGAGTTTTCCAGATTAGGTATTGTCCCCCCACTTAGTACCGCTCTGCATAGACTTTTCCAATCTGAGGGGGCTAAGGTTAGGGTGTTAAGTGACTCTATCATACTTAATGTGAACGGAGCTTGAGGCCCATAGGTCATTACCGCCTCTTTAAAATTCTTTATTGTTTTAAAGTCTAGGACTCGTGATATCTTTGTCCCTGTTCATTTTGAAATACTGGCAGTTCTAGGTGCTCCTGCGGTCTATGTTGTTCGAGAGCGTATAAGCGCTCAGAAAGGCCGCCAATTTCTACCTCAAGGGCACGTACACTCTGATCAATACTCTTTATTGTTTCTGTTAGGGATTCTATCCATGAAGGAGCAGAGGGCACTAGTGGTTCCTCTATTTGACGGTCTTTTCTCTTTTTTAATTTCTTTTTGTTCTTTTTATTGAGACTGTGCTCTCCGAATCGCTTTTTGATTCCTCTTCACTACTAGCTTCATAATTCCTAACCGCTCAGTAGAGGAGACCGTACTTTCATGGTTTGGCTCCTTGTTACTATTATTACTTTCACTAGTATCCTGAGTTTCAGTTTCTAAGGAGAGTACATACTCCTCAGCTAATTTTATTAAGCTTCTGATGGCTTTTGCAGATCTTACTTTTGAATTTACATTCCTACTCTCCTTGCTGGTCTCCACTGATCAGAGGATATGCTTTCTTGTTCACTTTTCTCACTATCCTCTGAGTTCTCAATATCAAAAATTTCATTCATGCTTTTATAAACCGACTTTTTGTTATATTTGCTCCCATCTTTTTAAATTTTCTTTTTTCTTACCTTGCCGCCTGAATTCCCCGTACAGGCCACCACCTGTCGCTGCCTGAAGCGAAGTCGCTTGAGCAGCGAACGCCACAGGAAAATTCGGAGGCAGGATGAAAATGAAAAAAGGTCTTTTATTCTTCTTCTCTCTCCAGCTCCAGCAATCACTCCAAATGCTCTAACTCCAACCACCACCTTCTTCTTCCCCACACACACTAACGAACCTCACCCAGTTATATACATATAGCTTTAACAAGGACACGTGCTTACAGCTCAAGCTTACAGTGCGTCACGCAGTGTTCACGCAGGGGCATACAAAGATTCTTTGAATAATGTATTAATATCAGTGAAACTAGAACATCTTTATGGCTCTCAGCTAACCCGAAGAATGCCTTCCTCTTCTATCCTTCTGAATAACTAATGAAAATTTCTATTAGTTCTTTTTTAGATTTAAGGTAGTGGACTGAGGTTGTAACTCAATGGTGCAGCACTTGTCTAATATTTAAACACACTGATTTTTGATCCCTGGAACCAGAAAAATAAGTTTTGGTAGAATTCAGCAGTGAAGTCACCTGATCCTGGAATTTTCTTTTAATAAAGGCTTTTGTTACTTATTCAATCACATTATTTTGTTATATTTTTTGTCTTTTCATATTTGCCTATTTCTTCATGACTCCCGTCTTAGTAGAGTATATTTTATCCATTGTTTTCTATATTATCAAAACTCTTTATAATATAGTTATTTATTATAATCCTCTAATGATCCTCTCGTTATTTAAAATGGTGTAGCTATAATTCTCCCCTATTCACCTCTGTTGTATTTATATGTTCTTTCCCTCTTAGTCTTGATCAAGCAAGGTTTATTAATTTCATTTATTATTTTGAAGAACCAGTCTTTGTTTCCTGACTTTTTGTATTTCAAGACTACATTTTATTAATTTCGCTCTGATCTCCATTATTTCTTTCCTTCTTATAATACGGATTTGGTTTGCTTTTTTAATTTTCCTAGTTCCATTTAAAATATGATATATTGTTTAATTGAGATATTTTTTGCTTTTGATGATGAAATGAAATATATAAGCTTTTCTCTTAGTACTGCTTTTGCTATATCCCATTGGTTTTGTTATATTGTGTCTCTAATTTTATTTGTTTTTTCAAGACATTTTTAAATTTCCTTCTGATTTCTTCCTTTATTCATTGGATGAATTAAAAGTAATGTTGTTTTAATTTTCATGTATTAATTTAGTCTCCAATTTTTTTTATGTTTAGTGATTTCTAGTATTATTGCATTATGGTCTAAAAATGATTCCTGTGATAATAAAGGATATTTTTTTTCCACTTCTTGAGATTATTAATATAAAATATTCACAATGGAATGCATATTTAGGTAATGAATAGTCAACAAACATGTTTTCAACATATAAATTAGATAGATTTATTCGCAAAGATTTTTTACTAGTTGGATATGTGGAACCAAGCTCATATAATATGTATCACATTGGTATTAAATACATACCCAATAATCAAAACAGAAAGTAATTTTTTAAAATATTTTAAA
This sequence comes from Tamias sibiricus, assembly GCA_025594165.1. NCBI lineage: Eukaryota > Metazoa > Chordata > Mammalia > Rodentia > Sciuridae > Tamias > Tamias sibiricus. The sequence continues at coordinate 17,852 of JAKELJ010000466.1, forward strand.
ATTATGATAACAATGGTAAAAAACTCCTTTCAAAAACACAAAATTAAAATGTCATCTTTCTATATAGCAGTTCAGCTTCTCGAAATTTGTTCATGGAAATGAGCCAAAGAAAATATGATATCTAATGCAATAGAATAGTTCTTGTGATTTTTGAACAGTGAAAATGCAGCCATCAGCCCTTATATTAATATCAAAAATTTATAGTTATAGCTGGGCACAGTAGTGTACAACATAATCCCAGCAGCTCGTAGGCTGAGGCAGGAGGATCTCAAGTTTTTGAGACAAGCCCCAGCGACTTAACAAGGCCTAAGCCACTTAGGGAGACCCTGTCTAAAGTTAAAAATAAAAAGGGTTGAGGATATCGCTCCAGTGGTAAAGTGACTCTGGCTCATCTCCAACATTCAATAAAAACTAAAATTAAATTGATAGTTATATAAATATAACAGTACAATTACAATAATAGAAATAGAATTCTGTCATCAAAAAAACTTATAGCAAAAAGTATTCCATAAAAGGCAGCAATAAAGAATATTATGGCATAATTATATATCTAACTCTGCCTAAAAATTCTGAAAGTAATCACTCCAGCAGGCTTAATGTGGTTTTTCCTGATGAAGTGGGATTGCAGGTTACTTTCACTCACTCCCTCTACCATATTGAAATTTTAGAATATTGTGTATATCCTCCAGGTTTCTCTAGAGGAACAGAACTAAGAGATATATGTAGAGAATATACGCAATATATTATGGGACTTGGCTCCTTATTATGGAGGCTGACAATATGCCATCTTCAACTGCAGACCCAGAAAGCTGGTGATAAAATTTAATCAGAGTCCAAGAGGCCTGAGAACCAGTGGAGACAGATGGTAGAACATGAAACCTGAGGCTAAAGCCTGTGAAGGTGGGAGTGAGTTCCACAGGGCAACTGATAAAATCCAGAGTTGAAGGTTTCAAGGGTTCCAGGATCTGAGGAAGGACAGATGGATGTCCTAGCTGAAGCAAGAAGTAATTTTCCTTCTTCCTCCTTTTTCTTCTATTTGGGCCCTCAGCATATTATTGTTGTTAGACCAGATCTTTATTCAGTCTACTGATTCTTCCAAAAATACCCTCGAAGATAAAGGTGAGAAATGCTTAACCAGCAGTCTGGACATCTCTTAGCCAAGTCATTTGACACATAAAATCAACAATCACAATATATTAAGTGAAAAAAATAATATTATAAATGACTTCTATGGTTGTGCCTCATGAGGCACTTTCTGGACAAAACTTCTTTAGACAAAGAAAAATTATTCAAGGACAAATGACAGAATCTTGTTTCTTTTTTTTTTTTTTTCTTTTTTTTTCAGTTATTTATTTACTTATTCATAATGCACAAGTATAGCATCTTTTTACATACAACTGCTTGTATACAAAGTATATATGTACCATTCAGATCTTCAATCTTGCATTTAGGATAATGATATCCGTCTCATTCAACCACCAATTTTTTTTTCTTTTCCCCCCTCCCTCCCCCCTTGCTCCCTCCCTTCCCCTCCCTTTCCTTTGACCATTCTAGTGATCCTCTAATCCTGTGTACCCCTATCCAACAACACTATGACCTAGCCTCCTTATATCAGAGAAAACATTTGGTATTTGGATTTTTGAGATTGACTAATTTCACTTAGCATTATATTCTCCAACTTCATCCATTTACCTGCGAATGCCATTATTTTATTCTCTCTTATTGCTGAGTAAAATTCCATTTTGTATATATACCACATTTTCATTATCCACTCATCTACTGAGGGATATCTAGGTTGGTTCCACAACCTAGCTATTGTGAATTGTGCTGCTATAAACATTGAAGTGGCTGTGTCACTGTAATATGCTGTTTCTAAGTCTTTTTGGAACAGACCCAGGAGTGGGATGGCTGGGTCATAGGGTGGTTCCATTCCATTTTCCCAAGAAATCTCCATACTGCTTTCCATAAGGGTTGCACCATTTTGCAGTCCCACGAGCAATGTATGAGTGTGGCTTTTTCCCCACATCCTCTCCAACATTTATTGTTGCATGTGTTCTTGATAGCTGCCATTCTGAATGGAGTGAAATGAAATCTTAGAGTAGTTTTGATTTGCATTTCTCTATTTGCCAGCGATGTTGAGCATTTTTTCATGTATTTGTTTGATTAAATGTGTATCTTCTTCTGAGAAGTGTCTTTTCAATTCCTTAGCCCATTTATTGATTGGGTTATTTGCTTTTTTTGGTGTTAAGTTTTTTGAGTTCTTTATATATTCTAGAAATTAGTGCTCTATCTGATGTGCATGTATTAAATAATTGTTCCCAATTAGTTGGCTCTCTATTCACCTCACTGATTGTTTCTTTGCTGAGAAGAAGCTTTTTAGTTTAAATCTATCCCATTCATTAATTTTGGTAATAGTTCTTGAGCTACAGGATTCTTATTAAGGAACTTGGGGCCTAATCCGACATGTTGGAAATTGGAGCTTACTTTTTCTTCTATTAAGTGTATTGTCTCTGGTCTAATTCCTAGGTCCTTGATCCACTTTGATTTCAGTTTTGTGCATGGTGAGAGATAAGGGTTTAATTTCATTTTGTTGCATATGGATTTCCAGTTTTCCCAGCACCATTTGTTGAAGAGGCTATCCTTTCTCCACTGTACATTTGTGGCGCCTTTGTCTAAAATAAGATAACTGAAATTATATGTATTAGTCTCTGTGGCCTCAATTCTGTACCATTGGTCCACCAGTCTGTTTTGGTGCCAATACCATGCTGTTTTTGTTACTATTGCTCTATAGTATAATTTAAAGTCCGGTATGGTGATGCCCCCTGCTTCACTTTTCTTGCTCAGGATTGCTTTGGCTATTCTGGGTCTCTTATTTTTCCAGATGAATTTCATGACTGCTTTTTCTATTTCTTTGAAAAATGACATTGGAATTTTGATTGGAATTGCATTAAATCTGTGTAATGCCTTTGGTAGTATGGACATTTTGACAATATTGACTCTACCTATCCAAGAGCAAGATAGGTCTTTCCATCTTCTGAGTTCTTCTATGATTTCTTTCTTTAGTGTTCTATAATTTTCATTATAGAGGTCTTTCACCTCTTTTGTTAAGTTGATTCCCAGGTTTTTTTTTTTTTTTTTTTTTTTTTATGTTATTGTAAATGGGGTAGTTTTCATCAATTCCCTTTCAGAGGCTTTGTCACTGATGTACAAAAATGCCTTTGACTTATGGGTATTGATTTTTTATCCTGCTACTTTGCCAAATTCATTTACTAGTTGTAAAAGTTTCCTGGTAGAGTTTTTTGGGTCTTCTAGGTAGATTATCATGTCATCAGCAAATAGTGCTAATTTGAGCTCTTCTTTTACTATCTGGATCCCTTTAATTTCTTTTGTCTGTCTAATTGCTCTGGCCAGAGTTTCCAGTACTATGTTAAATAGCAGTGGTGAAAGGTGGCATCCCTGTCTTGTTCCAGTTTTTAGAGGAAATGCGTTCAATTTTTCTCCATTTAAGATAATGTTATCTCTGGGCCTTGCATAAATAGCTTTTATAATGTTGAGATATGTTCCTGATATTCCTAGTTTTTCCAGTGTTTTGAACATAAAGGGGTGTTGTATTTTGTCGAATGCTTTTTCTGCATCTATTGAGATGATCATATGAGTTTTATCTTTAAGTCTATTGTGTGTGATGTATTATGTTTATTGATTTCTGAATGTTGAACCAGCCTTGCATCCCTGGAATAAATCCCACTTGATAATGGTGCACTATCTTTTTTCTTTTTTTTTTGTACCGGGGATTGAACTCTGGGGCACTCGACCACTGGGCCACATCCCCAGCCCTTTTTTGTATTTTATTAGAGACAGGGTCTCACTGAGTTGCTAAGTGCCTCACCATTGCTGAGGCTGGCTTTGAACTCGCTATCTTCCTGCCTCAGCCTCCCAAGAGCTAGGATTACAGGCATGCGCCACCACGCTCGGCTATAATGGTGCACTATCTTTTTGATATGTTTTTGTATCTCATTTGCCAGAATTTTGTTGAGGATTTTTGCATCTATGTTCAATAAAGATATTGGCCTGAAGTTTTATTTTTTGGATGTGTCTTTGCCTGGCTTTGGAATTAATGTAATATTGGCCTCATAGAAAGAATCTGGAAGAGCTCCCTCTTTTTCTATTTCTTGAAATAGTTTGAAAAGCATTGGTATTAGTTCTTCTTTGAAAGTCTTGTAGAACTCGGCTATAAACCCATCAGGTCCTGGACTTTTCATTGTTGGTAGCTTTTTGATGACATCTTCTATTTCTTCGCTTGTAATCGATCTGTTTAAATTGTGTATAGCCTCCAGATCCAGTTTAGGCAAATCATATGACTCTAGAAATCTGTCAATGCTTTCAGTATTTTCTATTTTGTTAGAGTACAAGTTTTCAAAGTAATTTCTAATTATCTTCTGTATATCTGAGGTGTTTGTTGTGATATTCCCTTTTTCATCATGAATGTTAGCAATTTGAGTTTTTTCTCTTCTTCTTTTCGTTAGCATCGCTAAGCGTCTGTCAATTTTCTTTATTTTTTCAAAGAACCAACTTTTAGTTTTGTCAATTCTTTGAATTGTTTCCTTAGTCTCAATTTCATTAATTTCTGCTCTGATTTTAATTATTTCCTGTCTTCTGCTGCTCTTGGTGTTGATCTTTTCTTCTTTTTCTAGTGCTTTGAGGTGTGATGTTAAGTCATTTATTTGTTGTTGTTGTTTTTTTTTTTTTTTCCTTTAAGGAATGAACTCAGTGCAATGAATTTTCCTCTTACTATCGCCTTCATAGTGTCCCAGAGATTTCTATACGATGTATCTGTGTTCTCATTTACCTCTAGGAATTTTTTAATCTCCTCTTTGATGTCTTCTTCAACCCCTTGTTCTTTCTGTAGCATGTTGTTTAGCTTCCAGTTGTTGGAGTAGTTTTTCTTATTCCTTGTTTTGTCATTGATTTCCAATTTCATTCCTTTATGGTCTGATAGAATGCAGGATAGTATCTCTATTTTTTTATATTTGCTGAGAGTTGCCTTGTGACATAATATATGGTCTATTTTGGAGAAGGAGCCATGTGCTGCTGAGAAAAAAGTGTATTCGTTTACTGAGGGATGAAATATTCTATATATGTCCGTTAGGTCTAAGTTATTTATTTTTTTTTTTTTTTTTTTTTTTTTTTTTTTTTTTTTTTTGTGGTACCTGGGATTGAACTCAGGGGCACTCGACCACTGGGTCACATCCCCAGCCCTTTTTTTGTATTTTATTTAGAGACAGGGTCTCACTGAGTTGCTAAGTGCCTCGCCATTGCTGAGGCTGGCTTTGAACTCGCGATCCTCCTGCCTCAGCCTCCCAAAGTGCTGGGATTACAGGCGTGCGCCACCGCGCCCGGCTCTAAGTTATTTATTGTTTTAAGGAGGCCTAAGATTTCTTTGTTTAGCTTTTGTTTAGATGATCTATCCATTGGTGAGAGAGGTGTGTTGAAATCCCCTAGAATAACTGTGTTGTGGTCAATTTTACTCTTGAACTTGATAAGAGTTTGTTTGATGAATGTAGGTCCTCCATTATTTGGGGCATATAGATTTATGATTGTTATATCCTGTTGATGAATGGTTCCCTTAAGTAGTAAGAAATATCCATCTTTGTCACTTTTGATTAGCTTTGGCTTGAAGTTGACCTTATTTGAAATGAGAATGGACACCCCTGCTTGCTTCTGCAGGCCATGTGAGTGATAAGACTTTTCCCAGCCTTTCACTTTCAGTCTATTGATGTCTTTTTCTATGAGATATGTTTCTTGGAGACAGCAAATTGTTGGGTCATTTCTTTTAATCCATTCAGATAATCTGTGTCTTTTGAGTGGTGAGTTTAGGCCATTAACATTCAGGGTTATTATTGAGATGTGATTTTTATTCCCATCCATTTTTATTTGTATTATTATCTTTAGCTTGATTTGGTTTCTCTTCTGGTTGGTATTTCCCTTAGTTTAATATCTCCTTTTGTTGATTTTCATTGTTATTTTTTCTCTTCTTCTTCATGAAAAATTTTGCCCAGGATGTTCAGAAGTGCTGGCTTTCGAGATGCGAAATCCTTTAACTTTTGCTTGTTGTGGAAGGTTTTTATTTCGTCTTCAAATCTAAAGCTCAATTTTGCTGGATATAAGATTCTTGCTTGACATCCCTTTTCTTTCAGAGCTTGAAATATGCTATTCCAGGATCTTCTTGCTTTTAAGGTCTGGGTATAAAAATCTGAACATAGTCTGATTGGTTTCCCCCTATATGTAATCTGCTTCCTTTCTCTTGTGGCTTTTAATATTCTCTCCTTGTTCAGTATATTAGGCATTTTCATTATAATGTGTCTTGGTGTGGATCTGCTGTGATTTTGTATGTTTGGTGTTCGGTAAGCCTCTTGAACTTGGTTTTCCCATTCATTCCTCAAGTTTGGAAAATTTTCCTGAAATTATTTCATTAAATAAATTACTCATTCCTTTGGTTTGAAACTCTGCCCCCTCCTCTACCCCAATCACTCTTATGTTTGCTTTAAATCAAACACTTTCTATTCGGAGAATCCAGTTTGATCACAAGGTACAGATTTTAGTTAACACCAGATTTGTTTCCAATTTACTCTGTATGCTGTCTGATGGGTTTTAAAGTGTCAGTAATGGACAGAGAGGTAATATGTTTAGGAAGAAGGAAGTGAGTGATTTATTTGTTCGTAATCTTAGAAAGTATGAAAAAGAGTTCTATGGAAGTGGTTTAGTTATCACCGACGAGAGAGGAAAGAGAATGGAGTGAATGAATAGATGAAAAGACCGATTTTTACATATAGACCTAACTTATGACAGCGTTGAGAGGAGAAATAAAGAAAGATGGAAAAAGGAAAAAAAAAAAAAAGAGAAGAAAGAGAAAAAAAAATAATACCAATGAGTAGGTAATTGTGAAGACAATAAGAGAGAATAAGTCTAGAAAATAGAGAATACACCATATATAACACCACTTTGCTAATTATTTCAATTGTACACGTTCTAGAACATACACAATTTGTGCGTAAACTTGTTTTTGGCCCGTCTGTTGAAATGCAATGGCAGGGTGTAAATAGGGAAGATGAAGGAAGAAGAAAAAATATAAAAGTGAGAAGAAGAAAAGAAAGAAAAAGGAGCAGAAGCCACAAACACATCTGTCAATCAAACAAAAACAAAACAAAAAACGCCCAAGAAACAACAAAAACAAACAAACAAGCAAATAAAATCAATAACGTTGAACCCAAGAACAAGTCTCAAACACAATGGACCCCTTGAAGCCCCTATTTTTTCCCATTCCAGTTTAAGCCACCTGACCCAATCATGGACAGTCAGCACCCGTTAGTGAGTCAAGGCTGCCACCTTTGTCCATTGCAGAGTGGCAACAGTGGAATAGTGACAGGGACTTACCGCATCTGGGCCCTGCTTACAGCAGTAGGAGATCACTATGGGCCTTGAGGCCAGGCAAAGACAGGCGCGGGTTTCTCTCCCTTCCCAGCGGGCCAGGTGCCAACCTCTGCTCTGTTGCAGCTAGGCAGGTTCGCACTCCCCCAGGAGTGGAGAAGCACTTCGCCAGGCTGGCCCAGTGGTGCAGCGCCCGGAGATCTGTTCGGGCCCCGAAGACCAGGCAAACCTGGTGGCGGGTCTCTCCTTCCCAGCGGGCAGGAGTCCTACCTCTTGCTCTGGTCGCAAATGGCAGGTTGCACTCTTCCCCGATAATGAGAAGCCCTACCCCAGTTCTGCCCTGCGTGCAGCAGCCGGGACTGCTAACTCTGGCCCAGGCGGCCAGGTACCTTATTAAAGATCTATTTAAAATTGTTGAGCTACAAACACCTGTAATTCCCGGGGCTTGGACACTGAAGCAGGAGGATCATGAGTTCAAAAACTGGCCTCCCGGCAACTTGGCAAGGCCAGAAGCAACTTAGCAAGACCCTGTATCTAAAGTAAATAAATATATATAGGAGGATGTGGCTTAAAGTGATAAAGTGCCTCTGTTACAATCCCTAGATCACCAAAAAATAAAATAAAATAATAAATAAATAAAAATAAAATAAAAAACAAAATTTGTTGAGAGGACATGATTTATGGCCTGTTTTAGACACCCAGTCTTTTAATTGGAGAATTTTATTTATTTGTATTAACGTAATTATGATAGTAAAGTCTGCCTTACTACACAATCCATGTAACTAGTTTTCTAGTTTTGTTTGTAGGTCCTTCTTTTCTTTTTACTTCTTTCACCTCTCCACCCCACGACAACTTCCCAATTGTGTCCACTTAGTGAAATACAATTTAACAGAGATTCACTTTAGTAGAGTGTTTGATTTTTTGCTTATTATTTTTTGGTTGGTCTATTATGCACTTTTGCATTATAGTTTCGATAAGAACTTAGAAAAAATCTTTTGATTATCACTAGCTCTTTTGAAAAGATAGCACTTAAAAATGATTCAAAGGTAAAGAACAGAGACAAACAACAAAAGGTCCAGAGAAAATACACATTTCAAACAGCACCACAGATTCTGCCCAGCTCTGGGCAAATAACCATGGTGGACCACCCCCAGTCCTCCTATATTATGTCTCCTATAGACATATCATTCATTTGGTGGCTCCCCAGCTATGTCATACTCTAATCTGACCAACCGGCGAAATCCAGTATAAAATATTCAATAGCACAAGATCTGTTTTTTTTTTTTTTTTGGTGGGGCACTCTACCACTAGGGCCCCCATCCCTAATCCTATTTTGTATTTTATATAGAGACAGAGTCTCACTGAGTGCTTAGCGCCTTGCTTTTGCGAGAGCTGCCTTGAACCACCATCCCACTGCCACCACGCTCCCAAGCTGCTGGATTACAGGATCAGTGCTACAAGCTGCTTATGGCTGAGATGGACTCACTCATGACACAAGACTGGCTATACCCTGCTGGCTGAGAAGATCTCCAATAGACTGGAGCCC
>JAKELJ010000467.1:0-26805 GCA_025594165.1 Tamias sibiricus
AATTCCATGTTTCTTAGCTTCGTGGGTACTAGGTTTCTTTGTGTATTTCTATGAAACTCTGACAAAATGATTCTCTCTTGTGCCCCTCATGTTTCCCCAAATTTGGTCAATCCACCATCACGGGTTTTTTGTTTAGAGCCTATTGGATGTTTACCCTGATTAGGCGAATTTCACTGAAAACGCCTGAAGTTTAATTCCTCAATGGTTAAAGCTAGAACTTTGAAAATGCAGAAAAGCACTTCAGATCACAAGAGCACACTGTGCTTCTTTCCTGGTTCAAGTATCTCAAAGCTGAATCACTAGGTAACAAAAGAGTTTCAAACTCACATAAAGCGTTTTAGCAAACTGGAAATAATTCCATGTTTCTTAGCGTCTGGGCACTAGGTTTCTTTGTGTATTTCAATGAAACTCTGAAAAAATGATTCTCTCATGTGCCTCTCAAGGCTCCCCAACGTTTAGTCATCCCACCATCAAGGTGTTTTGTTTACAGTCTATTGGATGTTTACCCTGATTAGGCGAAAAAATGCCTGAAAACGCCTGTGAGTTTAATTCTTAAATGGTTAATGCTAGAACTTTAAAAACGCAGAACAACACTTTACTTCACAAGAGCACACTGTGCTTCTGTCCTGGTTCAAGTATCTCAAAGCTGAATCTACAAGGTAGCAAAAGAGTTTCAAACTCACAGAAAAGCATTTTAGCCAACTGGAAATAATTCCATGTTTCTTAGCTTGTGGGTACTAGGTTCCTTGTGTATTTCAGTGAAACTCTGAAAAAATGATTCTCTCTTGTGCCCCTCATGGCTCCCCAAATATGGTCATCCCACCATCACGGGTTTTTTGTTTAGAGCCTATTGGATGTTTACCCTGATTAGGCGAATTTCACTGAAAACGCCTGTTAGTTTAATTCCTCAATGGTTAATGCTAGAACTTTGAAAATGCAGAAAAGCACTTCAGATCACAAGAGCACACTGTGCTTCTTTCCTGGTTCAAGTATCTCAAAGCTGAATCACTAGGTAACAAAAGAGTTTCAAACTCACAGAAAAGCGTTTTAGCCAACTGGAAATAATTCCATGTTTCTTAGCTTTTGGGCACTAGGTTTCTTTGTGTATTTCAATGAAACTCTGAAAAAATCATTCTCTCATGTGCCCCTCCAGGCTCCCCAAGTTTGGTCATCCCACCATCAAGGGTGTTTTTGTTTACAGTCTATTGGATGTTTACCCTGATTAGGCGAAAATGCCTGAAAACGCCTGTGAGTTTAATTCTTAAATTGTTAATGCTAGAACTTTAAAAACGCAGAACAACACTTTAATTCACAAGAGCACACTGTGCTTCTGTCCTGGTTCAAGTATCTCAAAGCTGAATCACTAGGTAGCAAAAGAGTTTCAAACTCACAGAAAAGCGATTTTAGCCAACTGGAAATAATTCCATGTTTCTTAGCTTCGTGGGTGCTATGTTTCTTTGTGTATTTCAATGAAACTCTGACAAAATGATTCTCTCTTGTGCCCCTCATGGCTCCCCAAATTTGGTCAATCCACCATCACGGGTTTTTTGTTTAGAGCCTATTGGATGTTTACCCTGATTAGGCGAATTTCACTGAAAACGCCTGAAGTTTAATTCCTCAATGGTTAAAGCTAGAACTTTGAAAATGCAGAAAAGCACTTCATATCACAAGAGCACACTGTGCTTCTGTCCTGGTTCAAGTATCTCAAAGCTGAATCACTAGGTAGCAAAAGAGTTTCAAACTGACAAAAAAGCGATTTAGCCAACTGGAAATAATTCCATGTTTCTTAGCTTCTGGGTACTAGGTTTCTTTGTGTATTTCAATGAAACTCTGACAAAATGATTCTCTCTTGTGTCCCTCATGGCTCCCCTAATTTTGTCATCTCACCATCACGGGTTTTTTGTTTAGAGCATTTTAGATGTTTACCCTGATTAGGCGAATTTCACTGAAAACGCCTATTAGATTAATTCCTCAATGGTTAATTCTAGAACTTTGAAAATGCAGAAAAGCACTTCAGATCACAAGAGCACACTGTGCTTCTTTCCTGGTTCAAGTATCTCAAAGCTGAATCACTAGGTAACAAAAGAGTTTCAAACTCACAGAAAAGCGTTTTAGCGAACTGCAAATAATTCCATGTTTCTTAGCTTCTGGGCACTAGGTTTCTTTGTGTATTTCAATGAAACTCTGAAAAATGATTCTCTCATGTGCCCCTCAAGGCTCCCCAAGTTTTGTCATCCCACCATCAAGGGTTTTTTGTTTACAGTCTATTGGATGTTTACCCTGATTAGGCGAAAATGCCTGAAAACGCCTGTGATTTTAATTCTTAAATGGTTAATGCTATTACTTTAAAAACGCAGAACAACACTTTAGTTCACAAGAGCACACTGTGCTTCTGTCCTGGTTCAAGTATCTCAAAGCTGAATCACTAGGTAGCAAAAGAGTTTCAAACTGACAAAAAAGCGTTTTAGCGAACTGGAAATAATTCCATATTTCTTAGCTTGTGGGTACTAGGTTTCTTCGTGTATTTCAATGAACTCTGACAAAATGATTCTCTCTTGTGCCCCTCGTGGCTCCCCAAATTTGGTCAATCCACCATCTCGGCTTTTTTTGTTTAGAGCCTATTGGTTGTTTACCCTGATTTGGCGAATTTCACTGAAAACGCCTGTAGATTAATTCTTCAATGGTTAATGCTAGAACTTTGAAAATGCAGAAAACCACTTCAGATCACAAGAGCACACTGTGCTTCTGTCCTGGTTCAAGTATCTCAAAGCTGAATCACTAGATAGCAAAAGAGTTTCAAAATCACAGAAAAGCGTTTTAGCGAACTGGAAATAATTCCATGTTTCTTAGCTTGTGGGTACTAGGTTTCTTTGTGTATTTCAATGAAACTCTGAAAAAATGATTCTCTCATGTGCCTATCAAGGCTCCCCAATTTTTGGTCATCCCACCATCAAGGATGTTTTGTTTACAGCCTATTGGATGTTTACCCTGATTAGGCGAAAATGCCTGAAAACGCCTGTGAGTTTAATTCTTAAATGGTTAATGCTAGAACTTTAAAAATGCAGAACAACACTTTAGTTCAGAAAAGCACACTGTGCTTCTCTCCTGGTTCAAGTATCTCAAAGCTGAATCTCTAGGAAGCAAAAGAGTTTCAAACTCACAGAAAAGCATTTTAGCCAACTGGAAATAATCCCATGTTTCTTAGCTTGTGGGTACTAGGTTTCTTTGTGTATTTCAATGAAACTCTGACAAAATGATTCTCTCTTGTGCCCCTCATGGCTCCCCAAATTTAGTCGATACACCATCACAGGTTTTGTATTTAGAGCCTATTCGATGTTTACACTGATTAGGCGAACTTCACTGAAAACGCCTGTAGTTTAATTCCTCAATGGTTAATGCTAGAACTTTGGAAATGCAGAAAAGCACTTATGATCACAAGAGCACACTGTGCTTCTGTCCTGGTTCAAGTATCTCAAAGTTGAATCACTAGGTAGCAAAAGAGTTTCAAACTCACAGAAAAGCGTTTTAGCGAACTGGAAATTATTCCATGTTTCTTAGCTTCTGGTCACATGATTTCTTTGTGTATTTCAATGAAACTCTGACAAAATGATTCTCTCTTGTGCCCCTCATGGCTCCCCAAATTTGGTCAATCCACCATCACGTGTTTTTTGTTTAGAGCCTATTGGATGTTTACCCTGAATTGGCGAATTTCACTGAAATCGCCTGTAGTTTTATTCCTCAATGGTTAATGCTAGAACTTTGGAAATGCAGAAAAGCACTTCAGATCACAAAAGCACACTGTGCTTCTTTCTTGGTTCACGTATCTCAAAGCTGAATCACTAGGTAGCAAAAGAGTTTCAAACTCACAGAAAAGCGTTTTAGCGAACCGGAAATAATTCCATGTTTCTTAGCTTCTGGGCACTAGGTTTCTTTGTGTGTTTCAATGAAACTCTGAAAAAATGATTCTCTCATGTGCCTCTCAAGGCTCCCCAAGTTTGGTCATCCCACCATCAAGGGTGTTTTGTTTACAGCCTATTGGATGTTTACCCTGATTAGGCGAAAATACCTGAAAACGCCTGTGAGTTTAATTCTTAAATGGTTAATGCTAGAACTTTAAAAACGCAGAACAACACTTTAGTTCACAAGAGCACACTGTGCTTCTCTCCTGGTTCAAGTATCTCAAAGCTGAATCTCTAGGTAGCAAAAGAGTTTCAAACTCACAGAAAAGTATTTTAGCCAACTGGAAATAATTCCATGTTTCTTAGCTTGTGGGTACTAGGTTTCTTTGTGTATTTCCATGAAACTCTGACAAAATGATTCTCTCTTGTGCCCCTCATGGCTCCCCAAATTTAGTCAATCCACCATCACGGGTTTTGTGTTTAGAGCCTATTGGATGTTTACACTGATTAGGCAAACTTCACTGAAAACGCCTGTATTTAATTCCTCAATGGTTAATGCTAGAACTTTGGAAATGCAGAAAAGCACTTATGATCACAAGAGCACACTGTGCTTCTGTCCTGGTTCAAGTATCTCAAAGCTGAATCACTAGGTAGCAAAAGAGTTTCAAACTCACAGAAAAGCGTTTTAGCGAACTGGATATTATTCCATGTTTCTTAGCTTCTGGTCACTAGGTTTCTTTGTGTATTTCAATGAAACTCTGAAAAAATGATTCTCTCATGTGCCCCTCAAGGCTCCTTAAGTTTGGTCATCCCACCATCAAGGGTGTTTTGTTTACAGTCTATTGGATGTTTACCCTGATTAGGCGAAAATGCCTGAAAACGCCTGTGATTTTAATTCTTAAATGGTTAATACTAGATCTTTAAAAACGCAGAAAAACACTTTAGTTCACAAGAGCACACTGTGCTTCTCTCCTGGTTCAAGTATCTCAAAGCTGAATCACTAGGTAGCAAAAGAGTTTCAAACTCACAGAAAAGCGTTTTAGCCAACTGGAAATAATTCCATATTTCTTAGCTTGTGGGTACTAGGTTTCTTCATGTATTTCTATGAAACTCTGACAAAATGATTCTCTCTTGTGCCCCTCATGGCTCCCCAAATTTGGTCAATCCACCTTCACGGCTTTTTTGTTTGGAGCCTATTGGATGTTTACCCTGATAGGGCAAATTTCACTGAAAACGCCTGTAGATTAATTCCTCAATGGTTAATGCTAGAACTTTGAAAATGCAGAAAAGCACTTTAGTTCACAAGAGCACACAGTGCTTCTGTCCTGGTTCACATATCTCAAAGCTGAATCACTTGGTAGCAAAACAGTTTCAAACTCACAGAAAAGAGTTTTAGCAAACTAGAAATAATTGCCAGTTTCTTAGCTCTTGGGTACGAGGTTTTTTTGTGTATTTCAATGAATCTCTGATTAAATGTTTCTCTCATGAGCTCCTCGTGGCTCCCCAAGTTAAGTCATCCAACAATCACGGGTGTTTTGTCTACAGCTTCTTCGATGTTGACACTGATTAGGCGAATTTTACTAAAAACATCTTTTATTCCATCTCCATAATGGTTTATGCTACCACTTTGAAAACTAAGGAAAACTGTTTCTTTCATGGCAGGACAATTTGCTTAATGCCTGGTTCAAGTAGCTCGAAACATAATTGCTTGGGATTGCAAAAGATTCACACTTACAGAAAAAGCGTTCTAGCAACGAGGAAATAGTTGCATGTTTCCTAGCTCTTGAGCACAAGGTTTCTGTGCATATTTCAATAAAACTTTGGTTAAATGATTCTCTCATGAGCCCTTATGGCTCCCCGTGTTTGGTCATTCCACCATCACGGGTGGTTTTTTTAGAGCCTATTGGATGTTTTCCCTGATTAGGCGAATTTCTCTAAAAACGACTGTTAGTTTAATTCATCAATGATTTATGCTAGGACTTTGAAAACGCAGGAAAGCACTTGACTTCACAAGAGCACACTGTGCTTCTCTCCTGGTTCAAGTATCTCAAAGCTGAATCGCTTGGTAGCAAAACAGCTTCAAACTCACAGAAAAGCGTTTTAGCTAACTTTAAATAATTGTCTGTTTCTTAGCTCCTGGGCACGAGGTTTCTTTGTGTATTTCAATGAAACTCTGATTCAATGATTCTCTCTTTAGCACATAATGGCTTGCCAAGTTTGGTCATCCCACCATCACGGGTGTTTTGTTTAGAGCCTTTTGGATATTTTACCCCGTTTTGGCGAATTTGCCTGAAAACGCTTGTTAGTTTAATTCCTCAATGGTTTATGCAAGGACTTTGAAAACGAAGGAATGCCCTTTAGTTCACAAGACCACACTGTGCTTTTCTTCTGGTTCAAGTATCTCAAAGCTGAATCGCTTGTTATCAAAACAGTTTCAAACTCACAGAAAAGCGTTTTATCGAACTGGAAATAATTGCCTGTTTCTGAGCTCTTGGACAGGAGGTTTCTTTGTGTATTTCAATGAAACTCTGATTAAATGATTCTCTCATGAGCTCCTCATGGCTCTCCAAGTTTGGTAATCACATCATCCTGGGTGTTTTGTTTCAGCTTCTTGGATGTTGACCCTGATTAGGCGTATTTGACAGAAAACCTCTGTTATTTAGTTAAATGAAAGAAACAGTAAACCAAATTAAATGTTCAATTGAAAACATCAACACAGATTAGACCACTTGGAATAAAGGACTTCAGATAATGAAGACAAAATATATAATCTGGAGACAAATGTAGACTGCACAGTGAAAATTGTAAGAAATAATGATCAGTACATTCAAGAAATATGGGATAGCTTGAAAAGACCAAATTTTAGAGCGATTGTTGTAGAGGAAGGTTTAGAGTTCCAAACCAAGGAATGAGTAATTTATTCATCGAAATAATACCAGAAAATTTTGCAAACAGAGGAATGAATGGGAAAATCAAGTTCAAGAGGCTTACTGAACACCAAATATACAAAGTCACAACAGATCTACGCCAAGGCACATTATAATGAAAATGCCTAATATACTGTGCCGGGACTGCTGTGTTATTAATGGGGCCGAGGTCTAATGCTACCCCCCTTTTTGGGCCCTAAAAGGGGGTTCTTTCTGCCAGCAGAAAGAACGTAGCTTACCTGGCGAAGATAGGCTTAGCGGCCAAAATCGCCGTTCGTCTCACCCTGCCTGATTGTCGGACACACGCCACACCCGGGGAGTTTTGTAGAAAGCAAGAGCCACAACTCAAATTTATTGAACAAGGTGCTGCTCTTATATAGGCCCAGAAATAACCAATCCTCGGCCAGTAGGTGGTTCCGGCTCTCATGATATGTCATAGCCACACCCCCTTGCTTAGCCCCGGTCCTCCCAAAGGGCATTTAGAGTAGGTAATAGGTTAATTACATATAAACTATCTGAGAAAAGGTTCATAGGCTCTTTGACATGGGTCAAGGCTAACGCAACAGCATATAATTCTTTAAATTGAGCTGAACCAGTAACTGCTTCAAAGTATTGTGTCCTTTGACCTGAGGATGGGTGAAATACTACAACTGCTGACCCTTCTTTTCCTCCATCTGTGAAGACATTTACTGCCTTGGGGAGTGGCTTGATGGAAAAAAGGATGGGGGGAGTCCACTCCAGTTTGGGAAAAGAAGAGGTCCATTTGGTTGACCCGTAATGACAGTCAACTTTTCCTAGAAATCCTTCTAAAGCATAGGAGACTCTAGGGTTGTTTCTCCGTATCCACTCAAAGTCTGACAAACGGTAAGGAATTGTTAAAATATCTTGGTCTTTTCCATAATGCCTCAATGATGTATCTCTCCCTTTTATTATAAGATCTGCTAATTGATCTAATTGGGAATAAACTCGAGGTGCTCCTCCCACAGAGGAGTGTATCCACTGTAAGGGGTTACCCATCTGGGTGAGAACAGCTGTAATGAGCTTAGCACCTGAGAAAATCCACAGATATAGAGGTTGCTTTGGTTGGTATCGAGCCACTTGGGCTGAATTGAGGGCATCTTGGACTTTTTGTAATATTGACAGATGACCTTCTTCTAACATAATCATATCAGAGGGGGATTTTCCCCGTAGCAATTCAAAGAGAGGTAATAAATCTTCAGTAGAGATATGAAGCCATGGTCTTAACCAGTTTAGCTCTCCTAATAGCTTCTGTAACTCTGCCAAGGAATAAGATTTTTGAATGACTAGTTGAGGTTTGAGAGGACAAACTGAGTCTAGGCTAAGTTTTGTCCCCAATATTTTGAAGAGAGGAATAGTTTGGACTTTGTCATTGGATATGTGCAACCCTCCTTTTTCTAAGAGCTCTCAAAGGGTCAGGTAAGCTGAGCTCAGTTGTTGGACATCAGCAGCTCCCAGGATGATGTCATCCATATAAACATATAGGGTGAGCTGCGATTTTTTCATTAATGGTGACAGAAGACATGAAACATAATATTGACAAAAAGCTGGGCTGTTAGCCATACCTTGAGGGAGAACTATCCATTCATATCGCTCATCTGGCTTCTGAAAGTTAACTGAGGGGATAGAGAATGCAAACTTTTCATAATCATCTGGATGAAGAGGTATTGAAAAATAACAATCTTTAATATCAATAACAATTAAGGTTAAATCTCTTGAGATAGAAGGGATCCAGGGGAGGCCACGCAGAGGTGTGCCAACAATGAACATCCTATCATTAATTTTTCGGAGGTCTTGTAACATCCTCCATTTCCCTGTGGCCTTTTGTATAACAAAAACAGGACTGTTCCATGGGCTAAGAGAAGGTCTAATGTGTCCTAGGGCTAACTGTTCTTGGACAATTGCCCTCAAATGGTTTAGTTTTTCAGTAGGAAGGGGCCACTGCTCGACCCAGATTGGGGGGCCATCTCGCCATTGAATGGCAGAAACTTGGGGAGCAGTGGCCCTTAGGATTGGGGGTGAGACCCTATTTGATGATTGGAAGTTTTTCTCCCCGTATCTTTAGTTAATATGTCATTTTGAAGCTCTCTATGGGTTGTAGTAATGTAAGCTTCAGCTTCTCCTAAGATGTCTTGGCCTAATAAATTAGAGGTTAATCCAAAGGCCACAAGGGGACGAATTTCCCCTTGATTTCCATCTATGTCTCTCCATCTAAGCCAATCTCTGGTTTCTTCTGAATGAGTGTTCCCACCTACCCCAAGTAACTGGGGCCCTGGAATTATTTCCCATTGGGGAGGAATCTCTTCCTTCCTTAGTATAGTATGATCTCCCCCAGTATCAATTAGGCAACGAAATTTTTTTCCTGATATATAAATATCCATCTTTGGTCTAATCCCTGGAACAATAGGAACTGTCCAATGGACCTTAGGGGGACTGTGAGCAGGAGAACCTCCTTGGTGTAACGGGGCTGGAGGATGCCCCTTTAGGAGTTTAAAGGTTTCCCCTGAATATCACATTTAGATCTGCAAACTTTTTTCCCAATGATATCCTCTTTTACACCTAGGACAAAGTGTTCTAGGGGCAGCTGGACTTTGAGTCTGGCCAGGGGAGCATTCTGGAGGCCGACCAGGGCCATTGGGGCAGTCTTTTTTAAAAAGGCCCTGTCGTCCACATTTAAAACAGGTCCCTTTTCCATTTAAAACTGTTGCTAATACCTCAGTATGGGCATTAAGGGCAGTGGTTAATATTTGAGATTGGTGAGTTGTCGAACCCACATCTTTGGTGGCAATAATGCATCTCCCCATAGATCTATCCTTTAACCCGGCACAGGCTAGCTTGTGATCTGTGGTCATCCCTTCCCAAACTAGCATTTTTGCAAATTGGTCTCTCATCGTACCAGGTGGAAGTTTCCTTTGAAGGCTTTTTTCCACTCTCTCAATAAATGTGGCCAGATCCTCATTAGCTTTTTGAGTGATTCCAGCTATAGGAGGCTCTGTAGGGCCTGCCTCTAGCTTTTTCCATGCTGCCAGCCCTAAAGCTCGCACCTGCTCTCGGTAAGGGGCTGGTATTGCTGTCTGTTGAATGCCTGTGGCATATTGGTCACTAATTCCTGCCAGCATTCCAAAGGTTATTGGTATGGGAGGATTCGCAGCTCGGTTCCTCTCAGCCTGCATATGGCATTCATCAGAAAAATATGCACACCATTTAATAAATAAAGGTCCCGGGAGCACGGCTTTGGCTAGATCGTTCCAATCTTTAGTCGTGCGGGCGTGATGGGCTATGCTTTGTAAAATACATTCTGCCCATGGCGAGTTGGGACCATATTCCGACACAGCTTTTTTAAATTCTTTTAACTCTTGAGTCTCCCAGGGGTACCAAATTTGCGGCCTGTCCCCCCCCCCCCCGTATTTAAATGAACTGGAAATGCCATTACAGGTGAAAGCCCACCAGGGGGGCGCTAGCAGCTGCTGTGAAATTGGCACCTCTTGGTAAAGCGGTGGGGCAGAAGGCCCGGCAGGGGCAGACTCATAAAATGGTGGATCCCGCTCATAGGGTGGTGAGCCATGTGGCCGATGGCCTTTGTCCTCAGGGAATTTGTTAAAGCTCTCTAAGGGAGGGGCTGTAATTTCTTGATTTTTAGTTTTTCCTAATTCCCTGGAGTGGGATTTCTCTACTTCTAGGGAGTGGTTAGGCTTCTCCAAATCTGCAGACCGGGAGGGACTGTTTAATTCTCTGGACCGGGAAAGACTAGATTTAGATATTTTATTTTCCCGCAGGGCCTGCCCTGCTCTGTTACCTCAATTCGAATGATTTGAGGTGCCTGATCTGTGGCCCCTGCAGATTCTTTTGCTGTTTGCATGAGAGAGCATGCTTTTAGAGCAGATAAAGCTGGATAAACTCCCGGAGGTGGGACTTCCCCGTTTTCATTTTCTCTTCTCTCTTAAAATTTGTTCCGCTTGGTGCCACGTTTTCCATGAATTAAAATCAGCCTTTGAAAGCCAGGGAGCCGCCCGTATTAATGAACTCCAAATTTTTTTCAGCTTGAGTATCAGAAATTTTGAGACCTTGCTTTCTTAAAATACACTGCCATGCCTCGAGGGCTGGGTCTTGAGATTTCTTAAATATTAACGCTTGCCCCATATTAGAGGATACTTTTGCCAGAGAGTTGCTGCGTCTCTAACCGTGCTGAGCCTACCGATAATTTTTGTGCCCCATGTTGGGCGCCAACCTGCCGGGACTGCTGTGTTATTAATGGGGCCGAGGTCTAAAGCTACCCTCCTTTTTGGGCCCTAAAAGGGGGTTCTTTCTGCCAGCAGAAAGAAAGTAGCTTACCTGGCGAAGATAGGCTTAGCGGGCAAAAATCGCCGGGCGTCTCACCCCGCCTGATTGACGGACACACGCCACACCCAGGGAGTTTTGTAGAAAGCAAGAGCCAAAACTCAAATTTATTGAACAAGGTACTGCACTTATATAGGCCCAGAAATAACCAATCCTCGACCAGTAGGTGGTTCTGGCTCTCACGATACATCATAGCCAAACCCCCTTGCTTAGCCTCGGTCCTCCCAAAGGGCATGGTAAGCAAACAGAGACCCATCCCCTTGGCAGACATCGTCCAGAAAGTCCCAACAATACTGAACAAAGCCAGAATGTTAAAAGCCACGAGAGAATAGGGGGAAACCAATTAGATTATGTGCAGATTTTTCAACCCAGACCTTAAAAGCTAGAAGATCCTGGAACAACATATTTCAAGTTCTGAAAGAAAAGGGATGTCAACCAAGAATCTTATATCCAGCAAAGTTAAGCTTTAGATTTGAAGATGAAATAAAACCTTCAATGACAGAAAAATGTTAAAAGATATCACAACTCAAAATATTGCACTAAAGAATATAATGGGCAAAATATTCCACGAAGAAGAAAAAAATAACAATGAAAATCAGCAACAGGAAATATTAAACTAAAGGAAACACCAACCAGAGGAGAAACCAAATCAAGTTAAATACCATAAACAAATAAAAATGTATGGGAAGACGAATCATGTCTGAATAATAACCTTGAATGTTAATGGTTTAAACTCATCATTTAAAAGACACAGACTTTCAGACTGGATTAAAAGAAATGACCCAACTATATGCTGTCTCCTAGAAACTCACCTCATAGAAAAAGACATCAACAGACTAAAGGTGAAAGTCTGATAAAAAATCTTACCACTTACATGGGCTGCAGAAGCAAACAGGGTTTTCCATTCTTATATCAAATAAAGTAGACTTCAATCAGAGCTGAAATTAATGAAATTGAGTCTAAAGAAACAATTGAAAGAATTGACCAAACCAAAAGGTGGTTCTTTGAAAAAATAAATAAAATTGACAGACACTTAGTGATGTTAATATAAAGAAGGAGAGAAAAAACTCAAATTACTAGCATCCATGATGAAAAAGGAAATATCACAACAAAAACCTCAGAAATATAGAAGATAATTAGAAATTACTTTGAAAACTTGTACTCTAATAAAATAGAAAATATCGAAGACATGGACAGATTTCATATGAATTGCCCAAACAGGATCTGGAGGCTATACACAATTTAAACAGATCAATTTCAAGTAAAGAAATAGACACAATCAAAAAGCTTCCAACAAAAAAAAAAAAAAAAAAAGCCCAGGACTAGACAGGTTCACAGCTGAGTTCAACAAGCCCTTCAAAGAAGAACTAATACCAATGGTCTTCAATTTATTTCAGGAAATTGAGAAAGAGGGATCTCTTTTAGACTCATTCCATGAGGCCAATATTACACTAATTCCAAAGCCAGGCAAAGACAGTCAAAAAAGAAAACTTCAGGCCAATATCTCTAATGAACATAGATGCAAAAATTCTAAACAAAATTCTGGCAAATTGAATACAAAATCATATCAAAAAGATAGTGCACCAAGATCAAGTAGGGTTTATACCAGGGATCCAAGGTTGGTTCAACATATGGAAATCAATAAATGTAATACATCACATCAGTAGACTTAAAGAAAAAAACCGTATGATCATCTCAATAGATGCAGAAAAAGCATTTGACAAAATACAGCACCCCTTTATGTTCAAAAAGCTAGAAACAGCAGGGATAACAGGACTGTATCTCAACATTGTAAAAGCTATTAATGTGAAGCCCTAGGCTAACATCATCTTAAATGGAGAAAAATTGAAAGCACTCCCCTCTAAAAACAGGAACAAGACAGGGATGCCCCATTTCACCACTGTTGTTTAACATAGTACTTGAAACTCTGGTCAGAGCAATTAGATAAAAGAAATTAAAGGGATCCACATAGGAAAAGAAGAACTCAAATTAGCACTATTTGCTGATAATAGGATAATATACCTAGAAGACCCAAAAAACTCTACCAGAAAACGTTTACAACTAGTAAATGAATTTTGCAAAGTAGCAGGATAAAAAATCAGTACCCATAAGTCGAAGGCATTTATGTACATCAGTGACAAATCCTCTGAAAGGGAAATGATGAAAACTACCCCATTTACAATAGTATTAAAAAAAAAAAAAAAAAACTTGGAGTCAATTTAACAAAAGAGGTGAAACACCCCTATAACAAAAACTACAGAACACTAAAGAAAGAAATTAAGGCTGGGATTGTGGCTCAGCAGTAGAGTGCTCGCCTAGCATGTACGTGGCCTGGGTTCAATCCTCAGCACCATGTAAAAATAAATACATTGTGTACAACTAAAGTAAATAAATAAATGTTTAAGAAAAAAGAAAGAAATTATAGGAGACCTTAGAAGATGGAAAAGACCTACCTTGTTCTTGGATAGGCAGAACCAATATTGTCAAAATGACCATAATACCAAAAGCACTATACAGATTTAATGCAATTCCAATCAAAATCCCAATGACATTCTTCAAGTAAATATAAAAAGCAATCATGAAATTCATCTAGAAAAACAAGAGACCCAGAATAGCTAAAGCAATCCTTAGCAAGAAAAGTGAAGCAGGTGGCATCATTATACCAGACCTTAAATTATACTACAGAGTAATAGTAACAAAAACAGCATGGTATTGGCACCAAAATAAACTGGTAGATTAATGGTACAGAATAGAGGGCACAGAGATTAATATATGTAATTTCAGTTATCTTATATTAGACAATGGTGCCAAAAATGTACATTGGAGAAAAGATAGCCTCTTCAACAAACGGTGCTGGGAAAACTAGAAATCAACATGCAACAAAATAAAATTAAACTCTCATCTCTCACCATGCACAAAACTCAAAGTGGATCAAGGACCTAGGAATTAGACCAGAGACACTACGCCTACTAGAAGAAAAAGTAAGCTCTAATCTCCAACATGTCAGATTAAGCCCCAAGTTCCATAATAGGACTCCTGTAGTGCAAGAATTAATATCAAGAATTAATAAATGGGATAGATTCAAATTAAAAAGCTTCTTCTCAGCAAAAGAAACAATCAGTGAGGTGAGTAGAGAACCAATTAATTGGGAACAAATTTTTACCACATGCACCTCAGATAGAGCGCTAATCCCTAGATTATATAAAGAACTCAAAACTCTTAACACCAAAATAAAATAAACCCCAAACCAAAACAAATAACCCAATCAATAAATGGGCCTAGGAACTGAAAAGACACTTCTCAGAAGAATATACACAACCAATCAACAAATACATGAAAAAATGTTCAACATCTCTGGCAATTAGAGAAATGCAAATCAAAACTACTCTAAGATTTTATTTCACTTCAGTCAGAATGACAGCTATTAAGAACACAACAATAAGTGTTGGAGAGGATGTGGGGGAAAGGGCACACTCATACATTGCTCGTGGGACTGCAAAATGTTGCAGCCATTATGGAAAGCAGTATGGAGTTTCCTTGGAAAACTGTGAATGGAATCACCTTATGACCCAGCCACCCCACTCCTGGGTCTCTTCCCAAAGGACTTAAAAGCAGCATACTACAGAGACACAGCCACATCAAAGTTTATAGCAGCACAATTCACAATATCTAGGTTATGGAACCAACCTAGATGCCCTTCAGTAGCTGAGTAGATAAAGAAAACTGTAGTATATGTACACAATGGAATATTACTCATCGATAAAAGAGAATAAAATAATGGCATTCACAGGTAAATGGATGAAGTTGAAGAATATAATGCTAAGTGAAGTTAGCCAATCTCAAAAATCCAAATGCCAAATGTTTTGTCTGATACAAGGAGGCTGATTCACAGTGGGGTTGGGTCAGGGAACATAGGAGAATTAGAGGAACACTAGAGAGGTCAAAGGGGAGGGAACGGAAGGGAGGGGGCAAGGGAGAATGAGGGAAAAAATAGAAGATGGTAGAATGAGATGGATAGCATTATCCTAAATGCATGATTGAAGACATGAATAGTATGAATATACATTGTATATAAACAGTGATACATTAAAAATTGCTCTATATGTGTATTATGAATTGTAATGCATGCTACTGTTATATATACAACAACTTTGAATAAAAAAATTAATACCTCTACATGAGGTTTAAAAAAATATATTTTGATGTTTTTTTTTTTTAATAAATCTTTATTTTGGTGCAAAAGCTGTATACACTTTCAGTAAAAGACATACTTTGAATTATGAATTTTGATCTTTTCTCAGGTGAGTGGAATGTGGTATGACTCTCAGGATGCCAGCTAGTTGTAGCTCCCAGTCAGCCACAAGATTACAAGGGTAAACAATGGACTGTTAGCAACACAGTGTTGCTAAGCTATGATGTTTGGTTTTTGATTTACAATATTTTCACTTTACAATGGGTTAATCTGGGTAAACCCCATTATAAGCTGAGAAGCATGTATGCAAATTTTTAAGTATTTACAGAGTTCGGATATTTCATACAAAGGGAATCCTACATTAATATACTTTCTGTGTATTAAGAGTAATGGCTATTAATGTTTATGCACAAATATTTACATTGACATTTTTTGATTTCTCTTGGGCATATCTAGGAGTGAAATTAATGAGTTATAAGGTAACTGTGTTTAACATTTTTTAGAATTGTAAAACAGATTTTCAAAGTAGATGAAACATTTTATAATCTAAGCAATATTTGTGAAAGTCCCATTTTCTTCACATTTTTGTGGTTTTCATATTGATTAATGATGTTGAGGATATTTTCATGTGTTTGTTAGTCATTACATACCTCTTTTGGAGAAATATCTATTTAGATCCCTTGCCTATTTGAAAAGGTTTCTGTCCTCTTACTGTTAACAAGTTCTTTACATATTCTACATACTAGACCCTCATCAGATATATGATCTTCAAATATTATCTCCCATTGTGCAGATTGTCTTTCACTCTCTTCATGGTATCCTTTGAAATGAAAAATTTTACATTTTTCATGAAGTCCAATGTATTTTTTTTATTTGGTTATTCGTGTTTTAGGTGGTGCTTGTAAGCAATCTTAACCTAATCCAACCTTGTGAAGATTTATTCCTATGTTTTCTTCTAAATTTGATATAGTTTTAGGTCCTACATTTAGATCTGTTTTGAGTCATTTTTGTATATGGTGTATGATAGGACCTCTAGAAACAAAAGACATAATATTTCCATTGTTTAAGAAACTTAGTTTGTAATACTTTATTACAGCAACCATAGCAAACTAATAAGCAAGTATTTCCCCTTCCTGTTATTCTTCCTTCATTCTTGAAGTTTCAGACTTTCATGTAGTATCATTTCCCTTCAGACTGAACACTGTTCTGTAGTATTTCTATTGATCTATTTTCACATTGACTCAATCATTCCTTTATTACCTTTATTCTGCCATTATGCCTGTAATGGGGTGAATTGTGTTCCCTCAAATTCATGTTCAACCGTAAACTTAGAATGTTTCTTTATGTGGAATAAGTGTTTTTGCATATGTAATTTGTTA
Source organism: Tamias sibiricus (assembly GCA_025594165.1). NCBI lineage: Eukaryota > Metazoa > Chordata > Mammalia > Rodentia > Sciuridae > Tamias > Tamias sibiricus. Next base: position 16,754 of record JAKELJ010000467.1, read on the forward strand.
AGGATCTCAACATAAAATCATCCTGGATTAGGTGGGTCCTAAGTGTGTTCACTTGAGTCTTAATGAGAAAGTAGGAGAAGATTTGAATGTGGAGACACATAGGGGCCCATGAAGATGGAGAAAGAGATTGGAATGATGCTGCCACAAGCCAATGACTGCCAGGAGCTACAGGGGCTGAAAGAGAGGCAAGAAAGTATTCTCCCTTGATTTTCAGACTGCTTGCCTCCAAGGCTGTGGGAAAAGAAATTTCATTTTTTTTTTTTCAGTCAACCAGTTTGAAATAATTTTTACAGCAGTCCTAAAAAGCTAATACAGGTTTGCTTTTGTTCAGTTTGTTTTTTTCTTTTTAAAATTTGCACTTGGTTCCTCTTTATAGTTCCTATTTCCCTGCTTTCCCTACCTTTGGCTTTTTTTCATGAGTGTATACTTATACTTTGTGGAACCTAGTTGTAAAAGCTGTTAACTCTGTTGAAAATTACTTCTAACTTGTCAGGTCATACATCTGTTCATTGTCCACTCACCCCAACATTTACCTGGTATTTTTAATGTGGAGTAATTTTGGACTCTGTCCCAGACAGTATGAATACTACTCATGGTCCTATTTTATTTTCACAAGAAATCAACCTAGTTGGTTTTAGATCCCAAGATTTATTTCTCTTTCTGTCACCCTGTTCCCTAAGTTCAGTATGTGCAACTTTGTTAGGCCGTATCTGTGCATCCCAGGCATGCCTGGCTCACACAGCTCATTGCAAGGCTAGGGAGTCCCCTCATGCATCTTCTCTCTTTGGGTGCACCCATGCAATCTTGTCTTCCCAGGGACCCAATTTCCCAGTCATCTAGCCAGAAAGACAGGTTTATTTTAGAATTTTAGTTACCCATGATCTTGCCACCCATTTCGGCATGACTGACATCCTCAGGCAGAGTGGCAAGGTAAAAGAGCAAGAGAAAAGCCACGGAATTCCAATACCTATGCTGGCTTCACCCTTCCCTTCACAGCACAGGGTCCCCCTTTCAACATTCCTCCTACCAGAAAAGGAGTGTGTTCCTCAAAGTTTCCACTGCTTTTACTGTTGCCAAACAATTCTCCAGTTGAAAACAGTCTATTGGCTGAACCAGGAGAATAAAAGAGAACCAGGAGAAGGAGAAGGAGGTGGAAGAAGGAGGAAGAAGAAAGAGAGCGTTTCTGCATTTCCCAGCTTAGAGTGTACCTTTCCTCAGTTCTCTGGCCAGAAAGATGGAGTTTCTCTCTGTGTCTGAATTGCTCACACTTGTTTGTCCTTTCCAATGGAGACCTTCTGTGGGTCAAACATGAGGACTAGAAGATGAAAACAAACTGACCCCCTGGGGAGAAAAAAAACGGGAAATGTTCTCATGCAGATTTCTTCTTCAATTTTGTTTTCCCCTCCTAATTGGCCTGCTACTCTCTGTTCTTTAGGTAGTCACTTTTTGCATTTTCAAGATGCTTTAATTTTGATGTCTGGTAGTTTTTTAGTGTGGTACTTGATGACAGAGAGAGGCTATAATCCATTTTCTTTATCTTGTCTGTAGTCAGGAGAAGGTACATCTTCTAATATTTCTATTTTATTTTTCACTTCTGCATGACTACACTCAGGAGATGCTTCAGAGTTTGACTTCAGAGTGCTATTATCACTGGAAATATTTGGTACTTTTAGAAAATCTCAGTTACTTTATTTAAATATTTTGAATATGTGTAAGATGAGTAGAAAAGATTCCGCTGAAGACTGCCCAGTGCACAGACTTGGAAATTATCACTGGTAGGTGATTGTATCAGCAATGTCTGGCATGATATCTGGCTCAATGAATAAGCTCAATGCACATCTTTGTGTACCTGAAGCTCTAGCACTCATTCCATTTGAACATTCTGGTTGCATAGAATTGAAACAAACTCCAAGAGTGAAGGGGGAAGTAGTTGTGAGGGTTCTAGACTCTCATGGAATTCAAGAATGAGAAACAAGAGGTCCACCTCAGCTTTAGAGCTAGGAAACCTGGAAGCCAGGATGTTAGAAAAGACCAAGGCAGCTTCCTTTCCATATGCTTGTTTGACTACACAGGGACTACACAGGGCCTCATATCTACTATTCTGTGTATTTACCTAATCTTCTCCCCTTTCTACAGTGTGTGTGTGTGTGTGTGTGTGTGTGCGCGCGTGTGTGTGTGTGCATGAGCATATCCTGGTGGGGCAACAATGGAGGGGGGAAGGTCAGCTTCATAGTGACAGTTTTGAGCCATTGCATCAATCTTGCCCAAAGCCAACACTGCCCCTGGCGTGATCCATTTACATGAATCAATCCATTTCGTGTTCTGTTTTTATTAGAGATGGCTCCAAATGTGAAAGGACCCTGGAACAGCATTAGCAATTTATCCTATTTGATCTAAGCTTCTGTCAGTTTTAAGATTATGTTTCCTTCTCTTTCCATGGCCGTTTCTACACTTGCACTCTGGTCTACATCTGACTTGAAGTCAACAGACAAACATGACTCCTCTTTTAAAACTGCCTCCCTGAAGTCAATTTCCAGGGTCCATCTGTTACAAATTGCAGCACTTAATGACCCTGTTGGTAAGTTTTCCCTGTCACGTCCAACTTTCTTGCATCTCTGAACTTCACTGGCGTTTGTGCCTTTTCTCTGGTGGCTGATGACTTAAATAACTCCATGTATATCTTTGCTCATTAAAAATGGTTCAAAATCATCAACTCCCATCTCTTCACTGGCTTCTTGTGCACAAATATAATAGGTACATATAAAATCTTAGTCCTTCAGTTTATTTTGTTTTAAATTATTATTCGTCATGCCAATGTATTAAGTCTCCTCCTCTAAAATGGACACATCCTAATCTATATTTGTCTCTTCAAGTAGTATTCAGATTAACAAAGGACAAAATATTGCCAAATAACAATCAAAAGCTTAGTGTATATTGAGCACCTATTAAACCCAACACTGTTACATATTTTCTGTGTATTCACACATTTGACCTCCACTTAAGACTGTGGAAGATGTGTATAAAACTATTTTTTCTTCCTTTTCATATAAGGAAACTGAGGCCCAGAGAAGTTAAGTAAATAGTTATTAAATGGTAGAAGCAGAACCAGAACCTAGGTGTATCTTACTCTGCAGCTCAAATTATGAATGACTCACCTGAATGTCTCCAGGACCTGTCAGGCAGTGGTCCCTTTAGGAGGGAAGGGTATATACATCATATTATCAAGTAGGGAGAATAGGGAAAAGACCATTTGCAGGGAGCAGTGATAGCTAGACCGCCTATTAAATTTTTGTGTGTGCAGGCACCATATCTCCATGGTGTCTTTGAGTAAATGTGAAGGGTGATTCACCTGATTTATTTAGATTAATAAAATGTTAGCTTAAGAGTTATTAATTTTGGTGCTTAATACTTTCTTTATACCCAAGGGCCAGTGGACATAGCTCACCCATTGTATGTGAGAACAAAGAGGAGTTTCGCATCATAATTAACTGAATGTTTGCTTTTTCTCTCACTTCTGGGCAAAACAGATAATAGAGTTCACCTGGGTATGCTAGAAAAGGGCACTTACCAGGGAGGACCCACCTGGAAGACTGTGGTAGGTGATGTTTAGCTTTGGGTGAACACACAAGCCCTTGAGAGAGTTTAGTGGAAATGCAAACACCCCCTGCAGAGTGATGTCTCAGCAAAGAGCTGGGGGGAGCTGGGCCCTTCTTAGTAGACTCAAGGTAGAGTTGATTGTGGCATGAACCACTGTCTCTTTGGTCTTGGCCAGAGGCCTTTGCAAAGACAGATAACACCTGGCTTAATTTCCCAGGGCAGGGTGGCACTTTAGGAAAAGAGATGATGAGAGTAGTGTGGGACTGCTCTCTTGCTTTTTGAGAGCACAACCTTGATCTGGTGTCAGTGGTGAGAAACACGGAAGGAAGGAAGAAGGCTCATAAGGCTCTTGGTTGGAGTGGGTGCTTTCCTTTTGGCTTCCATGAACATTCAATAACAATGGGATTCTAAAGGGCTCCAGCATAGGAGGAACATGATCAGGGAATTAAATAATAGCCCAGATAAAGTGATGGATTTCCCCCTAATGGAATCTCCTCCCTCCTGCAGCGTTTGGCTCCAGCTGTGTGCATGGCATGGGCAGTAGTGGGAACATTGTGTTCCACATCTGCTTGTCATGATGCTTCATCTGATGCCATATGTCCCCAGTGAATACTGTTTTGTTGTTGGATGTGGTGAGATCCTTACTAGTAAGCCCCAGAGGACACCTGCCTTCCCTGTGACAGCACCACGCTAGGCACGCTCTGGAGGGAGTTCTCTTCCTCTGCTTCAGGCACTGTGAACAGCCCACCACCAGTCCTTGCTGGTGCTGGCAAAGTTAGGGTCCTCCCTGTCTTCTAGAAGCTTTTGAACTGCATGAGGAGACAGGATGTGTCTGTGGAATGCATTAGGTAGCCATATAACAGTGACAGCAAGACAGAAGTGTATGTATCAATGGGCACTGGTCTGTACCAGGGTGTGCAGCAGGGATCTCAGGTCTGTACCAGGGTGTGCTGTGGCTGGGAGCTCAGGGCATAGGAGGTAGGCACTGCGCTGAGGGGCTAGGTCAGGCAAGGGCAGGCAGCTCTGTGCCCTGTGGCACTATGGCCCACGTCAGACCTCAGCTTTCATTTCTCTAATCGGACCCTTGGGGTTGGTAGGGCGAGCTCCTGTGCCTAGGGAGATCTGTCTGGAAGCCTTCCTCCCTGACTAAGTAGCATAGCAACAGCCATGTCTCCCATGTTCAGGCAGCCTGGAGCACCTCACCAGATGATGCTGGACAGTGAGAGCTGAGGTCAGAAAGAATTTTACCTACTGAATGCACCGAAGAGTCCACATGATGTAGATGTACCCAGCGTTTTGTAGAGGAGGGAGCTTTTCATCTTTTGCATAGGAGTTTCTCACAACTAAATTTTGTAAGCAATGGGAAAACATTATCTGAATTAAGGTTACATCAGATGTGTGTTTTCAGAGCACAGTCCACCAAATCTGAGGATTCACCCAGAAGTCATGGCTGTAAGTTGGGGAGGGAAAGACTGACCCTGGAACTTCAACTCTCCCATGATGAGAACCAGCCTATCTCTGGACAGAAGATGGACGCTTCATGGACACTAGGTGCCAAAGATCAGGAAGGTGCTGAACAAGACGTCCATCCCATGACATTCAGTGCATCCCCCTCCTCAGGTGGGCCCAATACTCACAGGCTTTGCTTCATATCTTGACTTTTTCCACAAAGTGGAAAACAAAGTGTTTTTCACCTCCAGTGTAATGGGAATGCTCATTTCATCCCCACTTTGATGATGCCAAGGCTTTCAGTACAATAAAGCACATGGGAAGACACAGTTTCTTCACGGGACAAATGAGACAAAGTGGTTGCTATTGATATCACCTGATCACACGGGGATTGCTGCCCCTGACTCTGGCCTCAGCCCACCTTGTTTTCTCTGCTGGGCAGGCCCAGCAAAGTCTATCAGTACTCTTTCTCCTGGAAGATTTTCTCCACCCTCAGAGTGATAGTGTCCCTCAAAATAGATCCAAAATTAATACCATCTACCTTTGTGATCACACACAATCTGCAAATCACCTCATGCCTGTGATACCCACTGTCCTGAGTGTTGGCACCTGTCTCTAGGGCACTCTGCCATATGTTATTTTTTGCAGGGCATGTGTCAGGGTGACCTGTGGTCAGACATTCTCACTTACAAGGCATTCAAAAGGAACTACACTGTACCAGGAGAGAGCTCAGCCTGTATCAGCTCTCCCTGCATCATGTAGACCTTACCTAGACCTCTGAGTCTGACAACTCCCAGGGTGTATTTCATTGTGGCTATGCAAGGCATGGTCTGAAAGCTGGTCCCTTGTATATGGTGAATTCTGGGGTTTTGTTTCCAGGACACTAATCAAATGTGTGTAAAATCCTTAAAAAGGATCCTTAGAAAAGGATCCCATAGAGTCCACCCTGAACTTTTGGGGACAACTTTAGCAGTCCTGAAAGGAGATACACATAGCTGGGTTTGGTGGCCCACACCTTTAATTTCAGTATCCTGAGGGAATGAGGAAAAAAGGATTCAAGTTCAAGACAGTCTTGGCAAATTTGTGAGATCTTCTTTAATTAAACAACAATAAGTGTCGTGGAAGAATTTCAGTGGAAAAGCACCTTGAGTTCATTTCACACTACTGCAAAAGATTGGAATATTTAATTTAACCATAATGGTTTGAACACCTTGAAAATATGGACATGTCCCCTAAAAATTAACAACTGTGCTCTTCAGTGGTCTGTGTTGTGTCTTTGCATGTTGGCAATGGTGTGTACACAGTCTTAGACCAAGTTTGGCCAAGTAGGCCCAGATGCCGTCATATTCAATTTAGATTAATACCACACATGAAGGTTGACTTCCATTTCATAGATTAGAACAAGAAACCCAAATAAAACCAAACTTCCAAAGACAATTGTTCTGTCTGATTCTGTGTTCCAGGTTCATTTCCATTATTGCCCCAGGAAAAGCAGCACCCTCTCTTGGCCTGGAATCTTCACACCATTTTAGGCACTCTTCTCTGCCCAAACACAGGGTTCTCTCTCTCAGCTCCTACATAATGGCCTGTGTGTGTCTTCTCCACCAGGACCCATATACTTTATAGTTAAGTAGTGCTGGTGGTGACACAGCAATGTCCATGGATTGAGCACTTTTATAATGACATAAATGTTGACTTCTAATTATACTTACAAATGCCATCCTAAAGAATGAAAATATCTTTCATCAGAACAATTTAAATGGACAATTTCAGAGGGGAAGGAAAGGATAGCTCTGCTGGGCTATCTGGCACAGCTTAATGCTCAGGTGCTCAAAGTGTGGGAGGTGCCATGGAGGACCTTAGAACTCGGAATTTGGGGAAAGTTTCCAGCAGGGTGGAGTGGTATTGGCCTAATAGATTTTTGACCTCTTGCATCTGGCATTTTGGTGCCTGAAATGTATGTGGCTACCAGGAAAGCTGGCTCTGTTTGAAAGAATGAGATCACAGACAGATCACTATTCAAACTGAAGGACATTGTTCATTGTACTCTAGCTTACTTAGTGACAGCTTTATTGTCTCCTCTTCCTGGAGACACACAGTGATATCCACCTATATTATGATATGTAAAGGGGTGTTGAGATGAATTCTAGGATGTTTGCCCTTGATATAAACTGGATCAGAATTCCCTGGATCCTGGAATGGGATCCACAAGTTGATGCAGATATATGATAATATTTTGTTTATGTTATTATATGTAATACATAAGACTGAATTTTATATACATATATCACAAATCCAGCCTTTTAAAATAATTGTCACTTTCCAAGTCTCATGAAAGTAAGGAATGTTGCAAGAGAGGATCTGTCTTTATTTGTTTATTGAGTTGCAGTGAATTGCATTAAGTGCCTCAGGATGTAGTTATTTTATGGCAGAGTTTCCTCCCAGTAGTAGGATCTAGCCCAAACAGAAGTGCATTTACATTTATCACTGTATATAAAGTAAAATCAAGTTTTGAGCCGGGCGCAGTGGCGCACGCCTGTAATCCCAGCACTTGGGAGGCTGAGGCAGGAGGATCGTGAGTTCAAAACCAGCCTCCGCAATGGCGAGGCACTTAACAACTCAGTGAGACCCTGTCTCTAATAAAATACAAAAAAGGGCTGGGGATGTTGCCCAGTGGTGGTTGAGTGCCCCTGAGTTCAATCCCCGGTACAAAAAAAAAAAAAAAAAAATCCAGTTTTGAACATATATGTATATAGTTTTACAAATGGAAATGATATCACAATTACTTTAAAGTTTCACTTAACTCTTCTGTTCTCTGGTCTTATGAGAAAACAGAAACTTACTGGCTCATGTTTGTATTGTTCATCAGTTAGGCTGAGATCATCTGGGATCCTTTTGCTGCATGTTTTTAGGTGATGGTTGATAAGATTACTGAACTTCAGAGGGCAACTGGCTGCCAAACAAAGCACTCTGATTCTCTTCCCCAGGATATCTCATAATTAAATAAATTAATGTGGGCTTGTTCTCATGGAGCTGATGGTGTTCTGAAAGAAAAATCATTCAAAATGTTTCCCAAATGATCTCAGCCTGACTGGTGAACAACACACAGGTGAGCTAGTAAATTTTCAAGTGACTTCCTATACAGTGAGAGACAATACAACCACTGTCAGGAAGATGTCAAGATTCAATCACATGTGGTACAGAAATTACCTAAAAACAGCAGCTATCTTATTGGTAGTGTTTTAGTTTCTCTATTTTAAGTTCAAAGTTGGATGTCTCAATATATGGTATCGAATTATTTAGAAACATGTGTAGACATGTATGCCTTTGATGTGGGCTAATATTTTCACAGTACTCCATACCAAATAAGGAAACAAACATCACAAACCTGCCAGCAGGCTCAAGGCAAAATTGCAAATAAGTTTTCCTTTAATGTGCCTATACTCTAGAGTTTGGGATACTGACAAATCTGAAGACCTGTCCCTCCACCTTGTGGGACACCAATTCTTTTAGTTTACAGTGTGGTATCTGAAATGGAAATGGATCTGTGCCCAGCACCTTATGAAAAACAGTGTTCACTTTTGTACACTTTAGGGTTGGAAATGCCAGCTCGTTACCATGCACTGTATCTTCTGTTCTTTGGCCCTCAGGTGAATATTGTTCAGGACAAAAAATGAGTGGTCTGGGCCTTTCACCTTGCTGAGGTCAAGGAATTCATAGCTCTCATACATGGAATGTGGATGTGGTGAACTGAGATGTGCCTGAGACTTCAAGAAGGAATTTTAAAATGAATTTCCAAACATACATATATTCATTAGTAAATTCACATTGTGATTAAATTTCTGTCATACTAATGTGATCAGCATTATGTGGTAGTTATCAAAACATTCACCAAACCTACTGGAAAAATCAGCTTCACCGACTTTTTTGAGTGTCACCAACACTTGATCAGGTACCTTTTTAATTCTGATTGATATGTAAGTGTATTTGTGATTATATTCTTAATACCAACATCCTTGTGATGTGACACATGTGGTGTTCCTTGAGGCACTATTCCTATCATGCTAGACACTTTTTGCTTTCAGTTATTTCTGGTAACTTCTTCATTAACTGCCATTTCCTTATGAAATTAATGGTGATGCATTTTATTTTCTGAAACTGAGAACGCTGATTTTCAGAGAAAGAGTTTTTCTACTTTTATTCATCTTCTGAGTACTCTTGTTTTACATTTGGGAGATTGGCTGATACATTTTCAGCATTTTTTTTCCTGCTCAGTTGAAACCTGGGCATTTTGTTGGCTGGTTTTTCTTACATCTCTTGCATTGAGTGAATGTTGTTTGGTCAAGATTAGGGTCCCATCCTCTACTTTCCTACCTTGTAGATATTGGTGTATTCTGCATTTCCCATCTAAGATTTTTTTTTAAATATTTATTTATTTGCTTTAGTTGTACACAATGTGTTTACTTTTACGTGGTGCTGAGGATCGAACCCGGGCCGCCCAAGTGCTAGGCGAGCGCTCTACCGCTGAGCCACAATCCCAGCCCCTCCCATCTAAGTTTTTGACTTCAGACTTTATCAAGTAAGGAGTGCTTTGAATAGCTTGGGTCTTTTGCAGTCTAATTTCGGTTTTCTCCTCATTATACTTACCCTGAGGTAAAACTGTGTTTCATGAGGATAGTTTCTAAATAAACACAAATGCAGATGTGAGGAATTGGATAAAGAGAATGGAAAATAATGAAAGGCAACCAAGTGATTTGGACTATGGTGGTGACCACTGTGACCAATTTGAGATCTCTCTGGTTGTACATTTTTTGTGGTTTGTGTGTGTGTGTGTGTTGTGCCGGGAATCGAACCCAGGTCCTCATGCATGCTAGGCAAGAACTCTACCATTGAGCTACACACCCAGCCCTTGGTTGGATATTTTCTAAGGGACTACATTGTATGTTTCTCAGTTCTCATTTGAACCATTGGAGGGTGACAGTTTGATCTCTCATGTGAGAGTTGAC
>JAKELJ010000468.1:0-26791 GCA_025594165.1 Tamias sibiricus
ATTAAACCACACAGGCGTTTCAGCATTTTCTCCCTAATCAGGGTAAACATCCAATAGACTGTATACAAACTCCACCCTTGATGGTTGGGGATGACCAAACATGGGCAGCATTGAGGGGCACATGAGAGAATCATTTTTGTCAGAGTTTCATTGAAAAATACACAAAGAAAGCCTTAGTGCCCAGAAGCTAAGAAACATGGAATTATTTCCATTTCACTTAAATCGCTTTTCTGTGAGTTGAATACTCTTTGCTACCTAGAGACTCGGCTTTGAGATACTTGACCAGGACAGAAGCACAGTGCTGCTTCTTGTGATCGGAAGATTGCTTTTCTGCATATCCGAAGTTCTAGCATTAACCATTGAGGAATTAAAACTACAGGCGTTTTCAGTGAAATTCGCTATAATCAGGGTAAACATTCCAATAGACTGTAAAAAAAAAAACCCGTGATCGTGGGATGACCAAATTGGGGAGCCATGAGGGCACAAGAGAGAATCATTTTGTCAGAGTTTCATTGAAATACACAAAGAAACTTAGTTCCCAGAAGCTAAGAAACATGGAATTATTCCAGTTCGCTAAAACGCTTTTCTGTGAGTTTGAAAAACTGTTTTGTTACCTAGTGATTCAGCTGGGGGTTGAGATACTTGAACCAGGAAAGAAGCACAGTGTGCTCTTGTGATCTCTGATGAAGTGCTTTTCTGCATTTTCACAAAGTTCTAGCCTTAACCATTGAGGTATTAAACTAACAGGCGTTTTGAGTGAAATTCGCCTAATAAGGGTAAAATCCAATAGGCTCTAAAACAAAAAAACCCGTGATGGTGGATTGACCAAATTTGGGGAGCCATTTGAGGGGGCACAAGAGAGAAACACTTTTTCAGAGTTTCATTGAAATACACTAAGAAACCTGGTACCCACAAGCTAAGAAACATGGAATTATTATTCCAGTTGGCTAAAAACGCTTTTGTGAGTTTGAAACTCTTTTGCTACTAGTTGATTCAGCTTTGAGATACTTGAACCAGGACAGAAGCACAGTGTGCTCTTGTGAACTGAAGAGTTGTTCTGCGTTTTAAAGTTCTAGCATTAACCATTAAGAATTAAACCCACAGGCGGTTTTCAGGCATTTTCGCCTAATCAGGGTGAACATCCAATAGACTGTAAACAAAACACCCTTGATGGTGGGATGACCAAACGTGGGGAGCATTGAGGGGCACATGAGAGAACCATTTTGTCAGAGTTTCATTGAAATACACAAAGAAACCTACTGCCCAGAAGCTAAGAAAAACATGGAATGATTTACAGTTCTCTAAAACACTTTTCTGTGGATTTTGAAAACTCTTTTTTTACCTAGTGATTCAGCTTTGAGATACTTGAACTAGGAAAGAAGCACAGTGTGCTCTTGTGATCTGAAGTGCTTTTCTGCATTTTCAAAGTTCAATCATTAACCATTGAGGAATTAAACTAACAGGCGTTTTCAGCAGAGAAATTCGCCTAATCAGGGTAAACATCCAATAGGCTCTAAACAAAAAAAACCCGTAATCGTGGGATGACCAAATTTGGGGAGCCATGAGGGGAACAAGAGAGAATCATTTTTGTCAAGTTTCATTGCAATACACAAAGAAACCTAGTTCCCAGAAGCTTAAGAAACATGGAACTATTTCCAATTGGCTTAAATCGCTTTTTCAGTGAGTTTGAAACTCTTTTGCTACCTAGTGATTCAGCTTTGAGATACTTGAACCAGGACAGAAGCACATGTGTTGCTCTTGTGAACGGAAAGAGTTGTTCTGCGTTTTTAAAGTTCTAGCATTAACCATTTAAGAATTAAACCCACAGGTGTTTTCAGGCATTTTTCGCCTAATCAGGGTGAACATCCAATAGACTGTAAACAAACACCCTTGATTGGTGGGATGACCAAACGTGGGGAGCATTGAGGGGCACATGAGAGGAACCATTTTGTCAGAGTTTCATTGAAATACACAAAGAAACCTTACTGCCCAGAGGCTAAGAAACATGGAATGATTTACAGTTCTCTAAAACACTTTTCTGTGAGTTTTGAAACTCTTTTTTTACCTAGTGATTCAGCTTTGTGAGATACTTGAACCAGGTAAGAAGCACAGTGTGCTCTTGTGATCTGAAGTGCTTTTCTGCATTTTTCAAAGTTCAAATCATTAACCATGAGGAATTAAACTAACAGGCGTTTTCAGTGAAATTCGCCTAATCAGGGTAAACATCCAATAGGCTCTAAACAAAAAACCCGTGATGGTGGATTGACTAAAATTGGGGTCCCCCCCCCCATGAGAGGCACAAGAGAGAATCATTTGTCAGAGTTTCATTGAAATACACAAAGAAACCTAGTACCCACAAGCTAAGAAACATGGAATTATTTTCCATTTGGCTAAAACGCTTTTTCTGTGAGTTTGAAACTCTTTTGCTAACTAGTGATTCAGTTTTGAGATACTTGAACCAGGACAGGAGCACAGTGTGCTGTTGTGATATGAAGTGCTTTTTCTGCATTTTCAAAGTTCTAGCATTAACCATTGAGGAATTAAACTAACAGGCGTTTTCAGTTGAAATTCGCCTAATCAGGGTAAAACATCCAATAGGCTCTAAACAAAAATAACCCGTGATGGTGGGATTGACTAAATTTGGGGAGCCATGAGGGGCACAAGAGAGAATCATTTGTTCAGAGTTTCATTGAAATACACAAAGAAACCTAGTACCCACAAGCTAAGAAACATGGAATTATTTTCCATTTGGCTTAAAACGCTTTTCTGTGAGTTTGAAACTCTTTTGCTAACTAGTGATTCAGTTTTGAGATACTTGAACCAGGACAGGGAGCACAGTGTGCTGTTGTGATATGAAGTGCTTTTCTTCATTTTCAAAGTTCTAGCATTAACCATTGAGGAATTAAAACTAACAGGCGTTTTCAGTGAAATTCGCCTAATCAGGGTAAATATCCAATAGGCTCTAGACAAAAAACCCGTGATGGTGGAGGATTGACCAAACTTGGGGAGCCATGAGGGGCACAAGAGAGAATCATTTTGTCAGAGTTTTCATTGAAATACACAAAGAAACCTAATACCCACAAGCCTAAGAAACATGGAATTATTTCCAGTTGGCTAAAACACTTTTCTGTGAGTTTGAAAATCTTTTGCTACCTAGTGATTCAGCTTTGAGATACTTGAACTAGGACAGAAGCACCTTGTGCTCTTGTGATATGAAGTGCTTATCTGCATTTTCAAAGTTCTAGCATTAACCATTGAAGAATTAAACTACAGGCGTTTTCAGTGAATTTCGCCTAATCAGGGAAAACATCCAATAGTCTCTAAACAAAAAACCCGTGATGGTGGATTGACCAAATTTGGGGAACCATGAGGGGCACAAGGAGAGAATCATTTTGTCAGAGAGTTTCATTGAAATACACAAAGAAACCTAGTACCCACAAGCTAAGAATAATGGAATTATTTAAAGTTGGATAAAACGCTTTTCTGTGAGTTTAAAACTCTTTTGCTACGTAGTGATTCAGCTTTGAGATACTTGAACCAGGAGAGAAGCACAGTGTGCTCTTGTGAACTAAAGTGTTTTTTCTGCGTTTTTAAAGTAATAGCGTTAACCATTTAAGAATTAAACTCACAGGCGTTTTCAGGCATTTTCGCCTAATCAGGGTAAACATCCAATAGACTGTAAAACAAAACACTCTTGATGGTGGGAATGACCAAACATGGGGAGCCTTGAGGGGCACATGAGCGAATCATTTTTTTCAGAGATTCATTGAAATACACAAAGAAACCTAGTGCCCAGAAGCTAAGAAACATGAAATATATTTCCAGCTCACTAAAACGCTTTTCTGTGAGTTTAAAACTCTTTTGCTACCTAGTGATTCAGCTTTGAGATACTTGAACCAGGAGAGAAGCACAGTGTGCTCTTGTGAACTAAAGTGTTTTTCTGCGTTTTTAAAGTAATAGCATTAACCATTTAAGAATTAAACTCACAGGCGTTTTCAGGCATTTTCGCCTAATCAGGGTAAACATCCAATAGACTGTATACAAAACACCCTTGATGGTGGGATGACCAAACATGGGCAGCATTGAGGGGCACATGAGAGAATCATTTTGTCAGAGTTTCATTGAAATACACAAAGAAACCTAGTGCCCAGAAGCTAAGAAACATGGAATTATTTCCATTTTTCACTAAAACGCTTTTCTGTGAGTTTGAAAACTCTTTTGCTACCTAGAGACTCGGCTTTGAGATACTTGAACCAGGACAGAAGCACAGTGTGCTCTTGTGAATCGGAAGTGCTTTTCTGCATATCCGAAGTTCTAGCATTAACCATTGAGGAATTAAACTACAGGCGTTTTCAGTGAAATTCACCTAATCAGGGTAAACTTCCAATAGACTGTAAAAAAAAAACCCGTGATCGTGGGATGACCAAATTTGGGGAGCCATGAGGTGCACAAGAGAGAATCATTTTGTCAGAGTTTCATTGAAATACACAAAGAAACTTAGTTCCCAGAAGCTAAGAAACATGGAATTATTTCCAGTTCGCTAAAACGCTTTTCTGTGAGTTTGAAACTGTTTTGTTACCTAGTGATTCAGCTTTGAGATACTTGAACCAGGAAAGAAGCACAGTGTGCTCTTGTGATCTGAAGTGCTTTTCTGCATTTTCAAAGTTCTAGCCTTAACCATTGAGGTATTAAACTAACAGGCGTTTTGAGTGAAATTCGCCTAATAAGGGTAAACATCCAATAGGCTCTAAACAAAAAACCCGTGATGGTGGATTGACCAAATTTGGGGAGCCATGAGGGGCACAAGAGAGAAACACTTTTTCAGAGTTTCATTGAAATACACTAAGAAACCTGGTACCCACAAGCTAAGAAACATGGAATTATTTCCAGTTGGCTAAAACGCTTTTGTGAGTTTGAAACTCTTTTGCTACCTAGTGATTCAGCTTTGAGATACTTGAACCAGGACAGAAGCACAGTGTGCTCTTGTGAACGGAAGAGTTGTTCTGCGTTTTTAAAGTTCTAGCATTAACCATTTAAGAATTAAACCACAGGCGTTTTTCAGGCATTTTCGCCTAATCAGGGTAAACATCCAATAGACTGTATACAAAACACCCTTGATGGTGGGATGACCAAAACATGGGGCAGCATTGAGGGGCACATGAGAGAATCATTTTGTCAGAGTTTCATTGAAATACACAAAGAAACCTAGTGCCCAGAAGCTAAGAAACATGGAATTATTTCCATTTCACTAAAACGCTTTTCTGTGAGTTTGAAACTCTTTTGCTACCTAGAGACTCGGCTTTGAGATACTTGAACCAGGACAGAAGCACAGTGTGCTCTTGTGATCGGAAGTGCTTTTCTGCATATCCGAAGTTCTAGCATTAACCATTGAGGAATTAAAACTACAGGCGTTTTCAGTGAAATTCGCCTAATCAGGGTAAACATCCAATAGACTGTAAAAAAAAAACCCGTGATCGTGGGATGACCAAATTTGGGGAGCCATGAGGGGCACAAGAGAGAATCATTTTGTCAGAGTTTCATTGAAATACACAAAGAAACTTAGTTCCCAGAAGCTAAGAAACATGGAATTATTTCCAGTTCGCTAAAACGCTTTTCTGTGAGTTTGAAACTGTTTTGTTACCTAGTGATTCAGCTTTGAGATACTTGAACCAGGAAAGAAGCACAGTGTGCTCTTGTGATCTGAAGTGCTTTTCTGCATTTTCAAAGTTCTAGCCTTAACCATTGAGGTATTAAACTAACAGGCGTTTTGAGTGAAATTCGCCTAATAAGGGTAAACATCCAATAGGCTCTAAACAAAAAACCCGTGATGGTGGATTGACCAAATTTGGGGAGCCATGAGGGGCACAAGAGAGAAACACTTTTTCAGAGTTTCATTGAAATACACTAAGAAAACCTGGTTACCCACAAGCTAAGAAACATGGAATTATTTCCAGTTGGCTAAAACGCTTTTGTGAGTTTGAAACTCTTTTGCTACCTAGTGATTCAGCTTTGAGATACTTGAACCAGGACAGAAGCACAGTGTGCTCTTGTGAACTGAAGAGTTGTTCTGCGTTTTTTAAAGTTCTAGCATTAACCATTTAAGAATTAAACCCACAGGCGTTTTCAGGCATTTTCGCCTAATCAGGGTGAACATCCAATAGACTGTAAACAAAACACCCTTGATGGTGGGATGACCAAACGTGGGGAGCATTGAGGGGCACATGAGAGAACCATTTTGTCAGAGTTTCATTGAAATACACAAAGAAACCTAGTGCCCAGAAGCTAAGAAACATGAAATTATTTCCAGCTCACTAAAACGCTTTTCTGTGAGTTTGAATCTCTTTTGCAAACTAGTCATTCAGTTTTGAGATACTTGAACCAGGACAGGAGCACAGTGTGCTCTTGTGATCTGAAGTGCTTTTCTGCATTTTCAAAGTTCTAGCATTAACCACTGAGGAATTAAAACTAAACAGGCGTTTTTTCAGTGAAATTCGCCTAATCAGGGTAAACATCCAATAGGCTCTAAACAAAAAACCCGTGATGGTGGATTGACGAAATTTGGGGAGCCATGAGGGGCACAAGAGAGATTCATTTTGTCAGAGTTTCATTGAAATACACAAAGAAACCTAGTACCCACAAGCTAAGAAACATGGAATTATTTCCAGTTGGCTAAAACGCTTTTCTGTGAGTTTGAAACTCTTTTGTTACCTAGTGATTCAGCTTTGAGACACTTGAACCAGGAGAGAAGCACAGAGTGCTCTTGTGAACTAAAGTGTTGTTCTGCGTTTTTAAAGTTCTAGCATTAACCATTTAAGAATTAAACTCACAGGCATTTTTCAGGCATTTTCGCCTAATCAGGGTAAACATCCAATAGACTGTAAACAAAACACCCTTGATGATGGGATGACCAATCTTTGGGAGCCTTGAGGGACACATGAGAGAATCATTTCTTCAAAGTTTCATTGAAATACACAAAGAAACCTACTGCACAGAAGATCTCTACAAAAAAAACATCTCTACTACACAAAAACATCTCTACTAAGCTCAAAAACATGGAATTATTTCCAGTTCGCTAAAACGCTTTTCTGTGAGTTTGAAACTCTTTTGTTACCTAGTGATTCAGCTTTGAGATACTTGAACCAGGACAGAAGCACAGTGTGCTCTTGTCATATGAAGTGCTTTTCTGCTTTTTCAAAGTTCTAGCTTTAACCATTGAAGAATTAAACTACAGGCGTTTTCAGTGAATTTTGCCTAATCAGGGAAAACATCCAATAGGCTCTAAACAAAAAACCCGTGATGGTGGATTGACCAAATTTGGGGAACCATGAGGGGCACAAGAGAGAATCATTTTGTCAGAGTTTCATTGAAATACACAAAGAAACCTAGTACCCACAAGCTAAGAAACATGGAATTATTTAAAGTTGGCTAAAACGCTTTTCTGTGAGTTTAAAACTCTTTTGCTACCTAGTGATTCAGCTTTGAGATACTTGAACCAGGAGAGAAGCACAGTGTGCTCTTGTGAACTAAAGTGTTTTTCTGCGTTTTTAAAGTAATAG
This sequence comes from Tamias sibiricus, assembly GCA_025594165.1. Classification (NCBI taxonomy): domain Eukaryota; kingdom Metazoa; phylum Chordata; class Mammalia; order Rodentia; family Sciuridae; genus Tamias; species Tamias sibiricus. The sequence continues at coordinate 7,557 of JAKELJ010000468.1, forward strand.
CATTAACCATTTAAGAATTAAACTCACCGGCGTTTTCAGGCATTTTCGCCTAATCAGGGTAAACATCCAATAGACTGTAAACAAAACACTCTTGATGGTGGGATGACCAAACATGGGGAGCCTTGAGGGGCACATGAGCGAATCATTTTTTCAGAGATTCATTGAAATACCCAAAGAAACCTAGTGCCCAGAAGCTAAGAAACATGAAATTATTTCCAGCTCACTAAAACGCTTTTCTGTGAGTTTGAATCTCTTTTGCAAACTAGTGATTCAGTTTTGAGATACTTGAACCAGGACAGGAGCACAGTGTGCTCTTGTGATCTGAAGTGCTTGTCTGCATTTTCAAAGTTCTAGCATTAACCACTGAGGAATTAAACTAACAGGCGTTTTCAGTGAAATTCGCCTAATCAGGGTAAACATCCAATAGGCTCTAAACAAAAAACCCGTGATGGTGGATTGACGAAATTTGGGGAGCCATGAGGGGCACAAGAGAGAATCATTTTGTCAGAGTTTCATTGAAATACACAAAGAAACCTAGTACCCACAAGCTAAGAAACATGGAATTATTTCCATTTGGCTAAAACGCTTTTTTGTGAGTTTGAAACTCTTTTGCTAACTAGTGATTTTGTTTTGAGATACTTGAACCAGGACAGGAGCACAGTGTGCTGTTGTGATATGAAGTGCTTTTCTGCATTTTCAAAGTTCTAGCATTAACCATTGAGGAATTAAACTAACAGGCGTTTTCAGTGAAATTCGCCTAATCAGGGTAAATATACAATAGGCTCTAAACAAAAAACCCGTGATGGTGGATTGACCAAACTTGGGGAGCCATGAGGGGCACAAGAGAGAATCATTTTGTCAGAGTTTCATTGAAATACACAAAGAAACCTAATACCCACAAGCTAAGAAACATGGAATTATTTCCAGTTGGCAAAAATGCTTTTCTGTGAGTTTGAAACTCTTTTGCTACCTAGTGATTCACCTTTGAGATACTTGAACTAGGACAGAAGCACCTTGTGCTCTTGTGATATGAAGTGCTTATCTGCATTTTCAAAGTTCTAGCATTAACCATTGAAGAATTAAACTATAGGCGTTTTCAGTGAATTTCGCCTAATCAGGGAAAACATCCAATAGGCTCTAAAACAAAAAAACCGAGATGGTGGATTGACCAAATTTGGGGAACCATGAGGGGCACAAGAGAGAATCATTTTGTCAGAGTTTCATTGAAATACACAAAGAAACCTAGTACCCACAAGCTAAGAAACATGGAATTATTTAAAGTTGGCTAAAACGCTTTTCTGTGAGTTTAAAACTCTTTTGCTACCTAGTGATTCAGCTTTGAGATACTTGAACCAGGAGAGAAGCACAGTGTGCTCTTGTGAACTAAAGTGTTTTTCTGCGTTTTTAAAGTAATAGCATTAACCATTTAAGAATTAAACTCACAGGCGTTTTCAGGCATTTTCGCCTAATCAGGGTAAACATCCAATAGACTGTAAACAAAACACCCTTGATGGTGGGATGACCAAACATGGGCAGCATTGAGGGGCACATGAGAGAGTCATTTTTTCAGAGTTTCATTGAAATACACAAAGAAACCTAGTTCCCAGAAGCTAAGAAACATGGAATTATTTCCAGTTCTCTAAAACGCTTTTCTGTGAGTTTGAAAACTCTTTTGTTACCTAGTGATTCAGCTTTGAGATACTTGAACCAGGAAAGAAGCACAGTGTGCTCTTGTGATCTGAAGTGCTTTTCTGCATTTTCAAAGTTCTAGCATTAACCACTGAGGAATTAAACTAACAGGCGTTTTCAGTAAAATTCGCCTAATCAGGGTAAACATCCAATAGGCTCTATACAAAAAACCCGTGATCATGGGATGACCAAATTTGGGGAGCCATGAGGGGCACAAGAGAGAATCATTTTGTCAGAGTTTCATTGCAATACACAAAGAAACCTAGTTCCCAGAAGCTAAGAAACATGGAATTATTTCCAGTTGGCTAAATCGCTTTTCTCTGAGTTTGAAACTCTTTTGCTACCTAGTGATTCAGCTTGAGATACTTGAACCAGGAGAGAAGCACAGTGTGCTCTTGTGAACTAAAGTGTTTTTCTGCGTTTTTAAAGTAATAGCATTACCATTTAAAAATTAAACTCACAGGCGTTTTCAGGCATTTTCGCCTAATCAGGGTAAACATCCAATAGACTGTAAACAAAACACTCTTGATGGTGGGATGACCAAACATGGGTAGCCTTGAGGGGCACATGAGCGAATCATTTTTCAGAGATTCATTGAAAATACCCAAAGAAACCTAGTGCCCCAGAAGCTAAGAAACATGAAATTATTTCCAGCTCACTAAAACGCTTTTCTGTGAGTTTGAATCTCTTTTGCAAACTAGTGATTCAGTTTTGAGATACTTGAACCAGGACAGGAGCACAGTGTGCTCTTGTGATCTGAAGTGCTTTTCTGCGTTTTCAAAGTTCTAGCATTAACCATTGAGGAATTAAACTAACAGGCGTTTTCAGTGAAATTCGCCTAATCAGGGTAAACATCCAATAGGCTCTAAACAAAAAACCCGTGATGGTGGATTGACTAAATTTGGGGAGCCATGAGGGGCACAAGAGAGAATCATTTTGTCAGAGTTTCATTAAAATACACAAAGAAACCTAGTACCCACAGCTAAGAAACATGGAATTATTTCCATTTGGCTAAAACGCTTTTCTGTGAGTTTGAAACTCTTTTGCTAACTAGTGATTCAGTTTTGAGATACTTGAACCAGGACAGGAGCACAGTGTGCTGTTGTGATATAAAGTGCTTTTCTGCATTTTCAAAGTTCTAGCATTAACCATTGAGGAATTAAACTAACAGGCGTTTTCAGTGAAATTCGCCTAATCAGGGTAAACATCCAATAGGCTCTAAACAAAAAACCCGTGATGGTGGATTGACTAAATTTGGGGAGCCATGAGGGGCACAAGAGTGAATCATTTTGTCAGAGTTTCATTGAAATACACAAAGAAACCTAGTACCCACAAGCTAAGAAACATGGAATTATTTCCATTTGGCTAAAACGCTTTTCTGTGAGTTTGAAACTCTTTTGCTACCTAGTGATTCAGCTTTGAGACACTTGAACCAGGAGAGAAGCACAGAGTGCTCTTGTGAACTAAAGTGTTGTTCTGCGTTTTTAAAGTTTCTTGCATTAACCATTTAAGAATTAAACTCACAGGCGTTTTCAGGCATTTCGCCTAATCAGTGGGTAAACATCCAATAGACTGTAAACAAAACACCCTTCATGATGGGATGACCAATCTTTGGGAGCCTTGAGGGACACATGAGAGAATCATTTCTTCAAAGTTTCATTGAAATACACAAAGAAACCTACTGCACAGAAGCTAAGATACATGGAATTATTTCCAGTTCGCTAAAACGTTTTTTCTGTGAGTTTGAAACTCTTTTGTTACCTAGTGATTCAGCTTTGAGATACTTGAACCAGGACAGAAGCACAGTGTGCTCTTGTCATATGAAGTGCTTTTCTGCTTTTTCAAAGTTCTAGCTTTAACCATTGAAGAATTAAACTACAGGCGTTTTCAGTGAATTTTGCCTAATCAGGGAAAACATCCAATAGGCTCTAAACAAAAAACGCGTGATGGTGGATTGACCAAATTTGGGGAACCATGAGGGGCACAAGAGAGAATCATTTTGTCAGAGTTTCATTGAAATACACATAGAAACCTAGTACCCACAAGCTAAGAAACATGGAATTATTTAAAGTTGGCTAAAACGCTTTTTCTGTGAGTTTAAAACTCTTTTGCTACCTAGTGATTCAGCTTTGAGATACTTGAACCAGGAGAGAAGCACAGTGTGCTCTTGTGAACTAAAGTGGTTTTTTTCTGCGTTTTTAAAGTAATAGCATTAACCATTTAAAAATTAAACTCACAGGCGTTTTCAGGCATTTTCGCCTAATCAGGGTAAACATCCAATAGACTGTAAACAAAACACTCTTGATGGTGGGATGACCAACATGGGGGAGCCTTGAGGGGCACATGAGCGAATCATTTTTTCAGAGATTCATTGAAATACCCAAAGAAACCTAGTGCCCAGAAGCTAAGAAACATGAAATTATTTCCAGCTCACTAAAACGCTTTTCTGTGAGTTTGAATCTCTTTTGCAAACTAGTGATTCAGTTTTGAGATACTTGAACCAGGACAGGAGCACAGTGTGCTCTGTGATCTGAAGTGCTTTTCTGCATTTTCAAAGTTCCAGCATTAACCACTGAGGAATTTAAACTAACAGGCGTTTTCAGTGAAATTCGCCTAATCAGGGTAAACATCCCAATAGGCTCTAAACAAAAAACCCGTGATGGTGGATTGACGAAATTTGGGAGCCATGAGGGGCACAAGAGAGAATCATTTTGTCAGAGTTTCATTGAAATACACAAAGAAACCTAGTACCCACAAGTTAAGAAACATGGAATTATTTCCATTTGGCTAAAACGCTTTTCTCTGAGTTTTGAAACTCTTTTGCTAACTAGTGATTCAGTTTTGAGATACTTGAACCAGGACAGGAGCACAGTGTGCTGTTGTGATATGAAGTGCTTTTCTGCATTTTCAAAGTTCTAGTATTAACCATTGAGGAATTAAACTAACAGGCGTTTTCAGTGAAATTCGCCTAATCAGGGTAAATATACAATAGGCTCTAAACAAAAAAACCCGTGATGGTGGATTGACCAAACTGGGGAGCCATGAGGGGCACAAGAGAGAATCATTTTGTCAGAGTTTCATTGAAATACACAAAGAAACCTAGTTCCCAGAAGCTAAGAAACATGGAATTATTTCCAGTTGGCTAAATCGCTTTTCTGTGAGTTTGAAACTCTTTTGTTACCTAGTGATTCAGCTTTGAGATACTTGAAGCAGGACAGAAGGACAGTGTGCTCTTGTGATATGAAGTGCTTTTCTGCTTTTTCAAAGTTCTAGCTTTAACCATTGAGGAATTTAACTACAGGCGTTTTCAGTGGAAATTCGCCTAATCAGGGTAAATATCCAAAAGGCTCTAAATAAAAAACCCGTGATGGTGGGATGACCAAATTTGGGGAGCCATGAGGTGCACAAGATAGAATCATTTTGTCAGAGTTTCACTGAAATACACAAAGAAACCTAGTACCCAGAAGCTAAGAAACATGGAATTATTTCAAGTTGGCTAAAACGCATTTCTGTGAGTTTAAAACTCTTTTGCTACCTAGTGATTCAGCTTTGAGATACTTGAACCAGGAGAGAAGCACAGTGTGCTCTTGTGAACTAAAGTGTTTTTCTGCGTTTTTAAAGTAATAGCATTAACCATTTAAAAATTAAACTCACAGGCGTTTTCAGGCATTTTCGCCTAATCAGGGTAAACATCCAATAGACTGTAAACAAAACACTCTTGATGGTGGGATGACCAAACATGGGGAGCCTTGAGGGGCACATGAGCGAATCATTTTTTCAGAGATTCATTGAAATACCCAAAGAAACCTAGTGCCCAGAAGCTAAGAAACATGAAATTATTTCCAGCTCACTAAAACGCTTTTCTGTGAGTTTGAATCTCTTTTGCAAACTAGTGATTCAGTTTTGAGATACTTGAACCAGGACAGGAGCACAGTGTGCTCTTGTGATCTGAAGTGCTTTTCTGCATTTTCAAAGTTCTAGCATTAACCATTGAGGAATTAAACTAACAGGCGTTTTCAGTGAAATTCGCCTAATCAGGGTAAACATCCAATGGGCTCTAAACAAAAAACCCGTGATGGTGGATTGACGAAATTTGGGGAGCCATGAGGGGCACAAGAGAGAATCATTTTGTCAGAGTTTCATTGAAATACACAAAGAAACCTAGTACCCACAAGCTAAGAAACATGGAATTATTTTCCATTTGGCTAAAACGCTTTTCTGTGAGTTTGAAACTCTTTTTGCTACCTAGTGATTCAGCTTTGAGACACTTGAACCAGGAGAGAAGCACAGAGTGCTCTTGTGAACTAAAGTGTTGTTCTGCGTTTTTAAAGTTCTTGCATTAACCATTTAAGAATTAAACTCACAGGCGTTTTCAGGCATTTTCGCCTAATCAGGGTAAACATCCAATAGACTGTAAACAAAACACCCTTGATGATGGGATGATCAATCTTTGGGAGCGTTGAGGGACACATGAGAGAATCATTTCTTCAAAGTTTCATTGAAATACACAAAGAAACCTACTGCACAGAAGCTAAGAAACATGGAATTATTTCCAGTTCGCTAAAACGCTTTTCTGTGAGTTTGAAACTCTTTTGTTACCTAGTGACTCAGCTTTGAGATACTTGAACCAGGACAGAAGCACAGTGTGCTCTTGTCATATGAAGTGCTTTTCTGCTTTTTCAAAGTTCTAGCTTTAACCATTGAAGAATTAAACTACAGGCGTTTTCAGTGAATTTTGCCTAATCAGGGAAAACATCCAATAGGCTCTAAACAAAAAACCCGTGATGGTGGAATGACCAAATTTGGGGAACCATGAGGGGCACAAGAGAGAATCATTTTGTCAGAGTTTCATTGAAATACACAAAGAAACCTAGTACCCACAAGCTAAGAAACATGGAATTATTTCCAGTTGGCTAAATCGCTTTTCTGTGAGTTTAAAACTCTTTTGCTACCTAGTGATTCAGCTTTTGAGATACTTGAACCAGGAGAGAAGCACAGTGTGCTCTTGTGAACTAAAGTGTTTTTCTGCGTTTTTTTAAAGTAATAGCATTAACCATTTAAAAATTAAACTCACAGGCGTTTTCAGGCATTTTCGCCTAATCAGGGTAAACATCCAATAGACTGTAAACAAAACACTCTTGATGGTGGGATGACCAAACATGGGGAGCCTTGAGGGGCACATGAGCGAATCATTTTTTCAGAGATTCATTGAAATACCCAAAGAAACCTAGTGCCCAGAAGCTAAGAAACATGAAATTATTTCCAGCTCACTAAAACGCTTTTCTGTGAGTTTGAATCTCTTTTGCAAACTAGTGATTCAGTTTTTGAGATACTTGAACCAGGACAGGAGCACAGTGTGCTCTTGTGATCTGAAGTGCTTTTCTGCATTTTCAAAGTTCTAGCATTAACCACTGAGGAATTAAACTAACAGGCGTTTTCAGTGAAATTCGCCTAATCAGGGTAAACATCCAATAGGCTCTAAACAAAAAACCCGTGATGGTGGATTGACGAAATTTGGGGAGCCATGAGGGGCACAAGAGAGATTCATTTTGTCAGAGTTTCATTGAAATACACAAAGAAACCTAGTACCCACAAGCTAAGAAACATGGAATTATTTCCATTTGGCTAAAACGCTTTTCTGTGAGTTTGAAACTCTTTTGCTACCTAGTGATTCAGCTTTGAGACACTTGAACCAGGAGAGAAGCACAGAGTGCTCTTGTGAACTAAAGTGTTGTTCTGCGTTTTTAAAGTTCTAGCATTAACCATTTAAGAATTAAACTCACAGGCGTTTTCAGGCATTTTCGCCTAATCAGGGTAAACATCCAATAGACTGTAAACAAAACACCCTTGATGATGGGATGATCAATCTTTGGGAGCCTTGAGGGACACATGAGAGAATCATTTCTTCAAAGTTTCATTGAAATACACAAAGAAACCTACTGCACAGAAGCTAAGAAACATGGAATTATTTCCAGTTCGCTAAAACGCTTTTCTGTGAGTTTGAAACTCTTTTGTTACCTAGTGACTCAGCTTTGAGATACTTGAACCAGGACAGAAGCACAGTGTGCTCTTGTCATATGAAGTGCTTTTCTGCTTTTTCAAAGTTCTAGCTTTAACCATTGAAGAATTAAACTACAGGCGTTTTCAGTGAATTTTGCCTAATCAGGGAAAACATCCAATAGGCTCTAAACAAAAAACCCGTGATGGTGGAATGACCAAATTTGGGGAACCATGAGGGGCACAAGAGAGAATCATTTTGTCAGAGTTTCATTGAAATACACAAAGAAACCTAGTACCCACAAGCTAAGAAACATGGAATTATTTCAAGTTGGCTAAAACGCATTTCTGTGAGTTTAAAACTCTTTTGCTACCTAGTGATTCAGCTTTGAGATACTTGAACCAGGAGAGAAGCACAGTGTGCTCTTGTGAACTAAAGTGTTTTTCTGCGTTTTTAAAGTAATAGCATTAACCATTTAAAAATTAAACTCACAGGCGTTTTCAGGCATTTTCGCCTAATCAGGGTAAACATCCAATAGACTGTAAACAAAACACTCTTGATGGTGGGATGACCAAACATGGGGAGCCTTGAGGGGCACATGAGCGAATCATTTTTTTCAGAGATTCATTGAAATACCCAAAGAAAACCTAGTGCCCAGAAGCTAAGAAACATGAAATTATTTCCAGCTCACTAAAACGCTTTTCTGTGAGTTTGAATCTCTTTTGCAAACTAGTGATTCAGTTTTGAGATACTTGAACCAGGACAGGAGCACAGTGTGCTCTTGTGATCTGAAGTGCTTTTCTGCATTTTCAAAGTTCTAGCAATTAACCATTGAGGAATTAAACTAACAGGCGTTTTCAGTGAAATTCGCCTAATCAGGGTAAACATCCAATGGGCTCTAAACAAAAAAAAACCCGTGATGGTGGATTGACGAAATTTGGGGAGCCATGAGGGGCACAAGAGAGAATCATTTTGTCAGAGTTTCATTGAAATACACAAAGAAACCTAGTACCCACAAGCTAAGAAAACATGGAATTATTTCCATTTGGCTAAAACGCTTTTCTGTGAGTTTGAAACTCTTTTGCTACCTAGTGATTCAGCTTTGAGACACTTGAACCAGGAGAGAAGCACAGAGTGCTCTTGTGAACTAAAGTGTTGTTCTGCGTTTTTAAAGTTCTTGCATTAACCATTTAAGAATTAAACTCACAGGCGTTTTCAGGCATTTTCGCCTAATCAGGGTAAACATGCTCCAATAGACTGTAAACAAAACACCCTTGATGATGGGATGATCAATCTTTGGGAGCGTTGAGGGACACATGAGAGAATCATTTCTTCAAAGTTTCATTGAAATACACAAAGAAACCTACTGCACAGAAGCTAAGAAACATGGAATTATTTCCAGTTCGCTAAAACGCTTTTTCTGTGAGTTTGAAACTCTTTTGTTACCTAGTGACTCAGCTTTGAGATACTTGAACCAGGACAGAAGCACAGTGTGCTCTTGTCATATGAAGTGCTTTTCTGCTTTTTCAAAGTTCTAGCTTTAACCATTGAAGAATTAAACTACAGGCGTTTTCAGTGAATTTTGCCTAATCAGGGAAAACATCCAATAGGCTCTAAACAAAAAACCCGTGATGGTGGAATGACCAAATTTGGGGAACCATGAGGGGCACAAGAGAGAATCATTTTTGTCAGAGTTTCATTGAAATACACAAAGAAACCTAGTACCCACAAGCTAAGAAACATTGGAATTATTTAAAGTTGGCTAAAACGCTTTTCTGTGAGTTTAAAACTCTTTTGCTACCTAGTGATTCAGCTTTGAGATACTTGAACCAGGAGAGAAGCACAGTGTGCTCTTGTGAACTAAAGTGTTTTTCTGCGTTTTTAAAGTAATAGCATTAACCATTTAAAAATTAAACTCACAGGCGTTTTCAGGCATTTTCGCCTAATCAGGGTAAACATCCAATAGACTGTAAACAAAACACTCTTGATGGTGGGATGACCAAACATGGGGAGCCTTGAGGGGCACATGAGCGAATCATTTTTTCAGAGATTCATTGAAATACCCAAAGAAACCTAGTGCCCAAAGCTAAGAAACATGAAATTATTTCCAGCTCACTAAAACGCTTTTCTGTGATGTTTGAATCTCTTTTGCAAACTAGTCATTCAGTTTTGAGATACTTGAACCAGGACAGGAGCACAGTGTGCTCTTGTGATCTGAAGTGCTTTTTTCTGCATTTTCAAAGTTCTAGCATTAACCACTGAGGAATTAAACTAACAGGCGTTTTCAGTGAAATTCGCCTAATCAGGGTAAACATCCAATAGGCTCTAAACAAAAAACCCGTGATGGTGGATTGACGAAATTTGGGGAGCCATGAGGGGCACAAGAGAGATTCATTTTGTCAGAGTTTCATTGAAATACACAAAGAAACCTAGTACCCACAAGCTAAGAAACATGGAATTATTTCCAGTTGGCTAAAACGCTTTTCTGTGAGTTTGAAACTCTTTTGCTACCTAGTGATTCAGCTTTGAGACACTTGAACCAGGAGAGAAGCACAGAGTGCTCTTGTGAACTAAAGTGTTGTTCTGCGTTTTTAAAGTTCTAGCATTAACCATTTAAGAATTAAACTCACAGGCATTTTCAGGCATTTTCGCCTAATCAGGGTAAACATCCAATAGACTGTAAACAAAACACCCTTGATGATGGGATGACCAATCTTTGGGAGCCTTGAGGGACACATGAGAGAATCATTTCTTCAAAGTTTCATTGAAATACACAAAGAAACCTACTGCACAGAAGCTAAGAAACATGGAATTAATTTCCAGTTTCGCTAAAACGCTTTTCTGTGAGTTTGAAACTCTTTTGTTACCTAGTGATTCAGCTTTGAGATACTTGAACCAGGACAGAAGCACAGTGTGCTCTTGTCATATGAAGTGCTTTTCTGCTTTTTCAAAGTTCTAGCTTTAACCATTGAAGAATTAAACTACAGGCGTTTTCAGTGAATTTTGCCTAATCAGGGAAAACATCCAATAGGCTCTAAACAAAAAACCCGTGATGGTGGATTGACCAAATTTGGGGAACCATGAGGGGCACAAGAGAGAATCATTTTGTCAGAGTTTCATTGAAATACACAAAGAAACCTAGTACCCACAAGCTAAGAAACATGGAATTATTTAAAGTTGGCTAAAACGCTTTTCTGTGAGTTTAAAACTCTTTTGCTACCTAGTGATTCAGCTTTGAGATACTTGAACCAGGAGAGAAGCACAGTGTGCTCTTGTGAACTAAAGTGTTTTTCTGCGTTTTTTAAAGTAATAGCATTAACCATTTAAGAATTAAACTCACCGGCGTTTTCAGGCATTTTTCGCCTAATCAGGGTAAACATCCAATAGACTGTAAACAAAACACTCTTGATGGTGGGATGACCAAACATGGGGAGCCTTGAGGGCACATGAGCGAATCATTTTTTCAGAGATTCATTGAAATACCCAAAGAAACCTAGTGCCCAGAAGCTAAGAAACATGAAATTATTTCCAGCTCACTAAAACGCTTTTCTGTGAGTTTGAATCTCTTTTGCAAACTAGTGATTCAGTTTTGAGATACTTGAACCAGGACAGGGAGCACAGTGTGCTCTTGTGATCTGAAGTGCTTGTCTGCATTTTCAAAGTTCTAGCATTAACCACTGAGGAATTAAACTAACAGGCGTTTTCAGTGAAATTCGCCTAATCAGGGTAAACATCCAATAGGCTCTAAACAAAAACCCGTGATGGTGGATTGACGAAATTTGGGGAGCCATGAGGGGCACAAGAGAGAATCATTTTGTCAGAGTTTCATTGAAATACACAAAGAAACCTAGTACCCACAAGCTAAGAAACATGGAATTATTTCCATTTGGCTAAAACGCTTTTTGTGAGTTTGAAACTCTTTTGCTAACTAGTGATTTTGTTTTTGAGATACTTGAACCAGGACAGGAGCACAGTGTGCTGTTGTGATATGAAGTGCTTTTCTGCATTTTCAAAGTTCTAGCATTAACCATTGAGGAATTAAACTAACAGGCGTTTTCAGTGAAATTCGCCTAATCAGGGTAAATATACAATAGGCTCTAAACAAAAAACCCGTGATGGTGGATTGTCCAAACTTGGGGAGCCATGAGGGGCACAAGAGAGAATCATTTTGTCAGAGTTTCATTGAAATACACAAAGAAACCTAATACCCACAAGCTAAGAAACATGGAATTATTTCCAGTTGGCAAAAATGCTTTTCTGTGAGTTTGAAACTCTTTTGCTACCTAGTGATTCACCTTTGAGATACTTGAACTAGGACAGAAGCACCTTGTGCTCTTGTGATATGAAGTGCTTATCTGCATTTTCAAAGTTCTAGCATTAACCATTGAAGAATTAAAACTATAGGCGTTTTCAGTGAATTTCGCCTAATCAGGGAAAACATCCAATAGGCTCTAAACAAAAAAAACCGAGATGGTGGATTGACCAAATTTGGGGAACCATGAGGGGCACAAGAGAGAATCATTTTGTCAGAGTTTCATTGAAATACACAAAGAAACCTAGTACCCACAAGCTAAGAAACATGGAATTATTTAAAGTTGGCTAAAAACGCTTTTCTGTGAGTTTAAAACTCTTTTGCTACCTAGTGATTCAGCTTTGAGATACTTGAACCAGGAGGAGAGAAGCACAGTGTGCTCTTGTGAACTAAAAGTGTTTTTCTGCGTTTTTAAAGTAATAGCATTAACCATTTAAGAATTAAAACTCACAGGCGTTTTCAGGCATTTTCGCCTAATCAGGGTAAACATCCAATAGACTGTAAACAAAACACTCTTGATGGTGGGATGACCAAACATGGGCAGCATTGAGGGGCACATGAGAGAGTCATTTTTTCAGAGTTTCATTGAAATACACAAAGAAACCTAGTTCCCAGAAGCTAAGAAACATGGAATTATTTCCAGTTCTCTAAAACGCTTTTCTGTGAGTTTGAAACTCTTTTGTTACCTAGTGATTCAGCTTTGAGATACTTGAACCAGGAAAGAAGCACAGTGTGCTCTTGTGATCTGAAGTGCTTTTCTGCATTTTCAAAGTTCTAGCATTAACCACTGAGGAATTAAACTAACAGGCGTTTTCAGTAAAATTCGCCTAATCAGGGTAAACATCCAATAGGCTCTATACAAAAAAACCCGTGATCATGGGATGACCAAATTTTGGGGAGCCATGAGGGGCACAAGAGAGAATCATTTTGTCAGAGTTTCATTGCAATACACAAAGAAACCTAGTTCCCAGAAGCTAAGAAACATGGAAATTATTTCCAGTTGGCTAAAATCGCTTTTCTGTGAGTTTGAAACTCTTTTGTTACCTAGTGATTCAGCTTTGAGATACTTGAACCAGGAGAGAAGCACAGTGTGCTCTTGTGAACTAAAGTGTTTTTTCTGCGTTTTTAAAGTAATAGCATTAACCATTTAAAAATTAAACTCACAGGCGTTTTCAGGCATTTTCGCCTAATCAGGGTAAACATCCAATAGACTGTAAACAAAACACTCTTGATGGTGGGATGACCAAACATGGGTAGCCTTGAGGGGCACATGAGCGAATCATTTTTCATGAGATTCATTGAAATACCCAAAGAAACCTAGTGCCCAGAAGCTAAGAAACATGAAATTATTTCCAGCTCACTAAAACGCTTTTCTGTGAGTTTGAATCTCTTTTGCAAACTAGTGATTCAGTTTTGAGATACTTGAACCAGGACAGGAGCACAGTGTGCTCTTGTGATCTGAAGTGCTTGTTCTGCGTTTTCAAAGTTCTAGCATTAACCATTGAGGAATTAAACTAACAGGCGTTTTCAGTGAAATTCGCCTAATCAGGGTAAACATCCAATAGGCTCTAAACAAAAAAAACCCGTGATGGTGGATTGACTAAATTTGGGGAGCCATGAGGGGCACAAGAGAGAATCATTTTGTCAGAGTTTCATTAAAATACACAAAGAAACCTAGTACCCACAAGCTAAGAAACATGGAATTATTTCCATTTGGCTAAAACGCTTTTCTGTGAGTTTGAAACTCTTTTGCTAACTAGTGATTCAGTTTTGAGATACTTGAACCAGGACAGGAGCACAGTGTGCTGTTGTGATATAAAGTGCTTTTCTGCATTTTCAAAGTTCTAGCATTAACCATTGAGGAATTTAAACTAACAGGCGTTTTCAGTGAAATTCGCCTAATCAGGGTAAACATCCAATAGGCTCTAAACAAAAAACCCGTGATGGTGGATTGACTAAATTTGGGGAGCCATGAGGGGCACAAGAGTGAATCATTTTGTCAGAGTTTCATTGAAATACACAAAGAAACCTAGTACCCACAAGCTAAGAAACATGGAATTATTTCCATTTGGCTAAAACGCTTTTCTGTGAGTTTGAAACTCTTTTGCTACCTAGTGATTCAGCTTTGAGACACTTGAACCAGGGAGAGAAGCACAGAGTGCTCTTGTGAACTAAAGTGTTGTTCTGCGTTTTTAAAGTTCTTGCATTAACCATTTAAGAATTAAACTCACAGGCGTTTTCAGGCATTTTCGCCTAATCAGGGTAAACATCCAATAGACTGTAAACTAAAACACCCTTCATGATGGGATGACCAATCTTTGGGAGCCTTGAGGGACACATGAGAGAATCATTTCTTCAAAGTTTCATTGAAATACACATAAGAAACCTACTGCACAGAAGCTAAGATACATGGAATTATTTCCAGTTCGCTAAAACGCTTTTCTGTGAGTTTGAAACTCTTTTGTTACCTAGTGATTCAGCTTTGAGATACTTGAACCAGGACAGAAGCACAGTGTGCTCTTGTCATATGAAGTGCTTTTCTGCTTTTTCAAAGTTCTAGCTTTTAACCATTGAAGAATTAAACTACAGGCGTTTTCAGTGAATTTTGCCTAATCAGGGAAAACATCCAATAGGCTCTAAACAAAAAACGCGTGATGGTGGATTGACCAAATTTGGGGAACCATGAGGGGCACAAGAGAGAATCATTTTGTCAGAGTTTCATTGAAATACACATAGAAACCTAGTACCCACAAGCTAAGAAACATGGAATTATTTAAAGTTGGCTAAAACGCTTTTCTGTGAGTTTAAAACTCTTTTGCTACCTAGTGATTCAGCTTTGAGATACTTGAACCAGGAGAGAAGCACAGTGTGCTCTTGTGAACTAAAGTGTTTTTTCTGCGTTTTTTTTAAAGTAATAGCATTAACCATTTAAAAATTAAACTCACAGGCGTTTTCAGGCATTTTCGCCTAATCAGGGTAAACATCCAATAGACTGTAAACAAAACACTCTTGATGGTGGGATGACCGAAAACATGGGGAGCCTTGAGGGGCACATGAGCGAATCATTTTTTCAGAGATTCAATTGAAATACCCCAAAGAAACCTAGTGCCCAGAAGCTAAGAAACATGAAATTATTTCCAGCTCACTAAAACGCTTTTCTGTGAGTTTGAATCTCTTTTGCAAACTAGTGATTCAGTTTTGAGATACTTGAACCAGGACAGGAGCACAGTGTGCTCTGTGATCTGAAGTGCTTTTCTGCATTTTCAAAGTTCCAGCATTAACCACTGAGGAATTAAACTAACAGGCGTTTTCAGTGAAATTCGCCTAATCAGGGTAAACATCCATATAGGCTCTAAACAAAAAACCCGTGATGGTGGATTGACGAAATTTGGGGAGCCATGAGGGGGCACAAGATGAGAATCATTTTGTCAGAGTTTTCATTGAAATACACAAAGAAACCTAGTACCCACAAGCTAAGAAACATGGAATTATATAAAGTTGGCTAAAAAACGCTTTTCTGTGAGTTTAAATCTCTTTTGCTACCTAGTGATTCAGCTTTGAGATAACTTGAACCAGGAGAGAAGCACAGTGTGCTCTTGTGAACTAAAGTGTTTTCCTGCGTTTTTAAAGTAATAGCATTAACCATATAAGAATTAAACTCACAGACGTTTTCAGGCATTTTCGCCTAATCAGGGGTAAACATCCAATAGACTGTAAACAAAACACCCTTGATGGTGGGATGACCAAACATGGGCAGCATTGAGGGGCACATGAGAGAGTCATTTTTTTTCAGAGTTTCATTGAAATACACAAAGAAACCTAGTTCCCAGAAGCTAAGAAACATGGAATTATTTCCAGTTCTCTAAAACGCTTTTCTGTGAGTTTGAAACTCTTTTGTTACCTAGTGATTCAGCTTTGAGATACTTGAACCAGGAAAAGAAGCACAGTGTGCTCTTGTGATCTGAAGTGCTTTTCTGCATTTTCAAAGTTCTAGCATTAACCACTGAGGAATTAAACTAACAGGCGTTTTCAGTGTGAAATTCGCCTAAATCAGGGTAAACATCCAATAGGCTCCATACAAAAAAACCCGTGATCGTGGGATGACCAAATTGGGGAGCCATGAGGGGCACAAGAGAGAATCATTTTGTCAGAGTTTCATTGCAATACACAAAGAAAACCTAGTTCCAGAAGCTAAGAAACATGGAATTATTTCCAGTTGGCCTAAATCGCTTTCTGTGAGTTTGAAACTCTTTTGCTACCATAGTGAGTCAGCTTGAGATACTTGAACCAGGAAAAGAGCGCACAGTGTGCTTTTGTGAACTAAAGTGTTTTTCTGCGTTTTTTTAAAGTAATAGCGTTTAACCATTTAAGAATTAAACTCACAGGCGAGTTTTCAGGCATTTTCGCCTAATCAGGGTAAACATCCAATAGACTGTAAACAAAACACTCTTGATGGTGGGATGACCAAACATGGGGAGCCTTGAGGGGCACATGAGCGAATCATTTTTTCAGAGATTCATTGAAATACACAAAGAAACCTAGTGCCCAGAAGCTAAGAAACATGAAATTATTTCCAGCTCACTATCACTAAAACGCTTTCTGTGAGTTTAAAACTCTTTTGCTACCTAGTGATTCAGCTTTGAGATACTTGAACCAGGAGAGACAGCACAGTGTGCTCTTGTGAACTAAAGTGTTTTTCTGCGTTTTTAAAGTAATAGCGTTAACCATTTAAGAATTAAACTCACAGGCGTTTTTCAGGCATTTTCGCCTAATCAGGGTAAACATCCAATAGACTGTAAACAAAACACTCTTGATGGTGGGATGACCAAACATGGGGAGCCTTGAGGGGCACATGAGCGAATCATTTTTTCAGAGATTTCATTGAAATACACAAAGAAAACCTAGTGCACAGAAGCTAAGAAACATGAAATTATTTCCAGATCACTATCACTAAAACGCTTTTCTGTGAGTTTAAAACTCTTTTGCTACCTAGTGATTCAGCTTTGAGATACTTGAACCAGGAGAGAAGCACAGTGTGCATCTTGTGACTAAAACTGTTTAAAGTTTTGTTTTTCTGCGTTTTTTAAAGTAATAGCGTTAACCATTTAAGAATTAAACTCACAGGGCGTTTTCAGGCATTTTCGCCTAATCAGGGTAAACATCCAATAGACTGTAAACAAAACACTCTTGATGGTGGGATGACCAAACATGGGGAGCCTTGAGGGGCACATGAGCGAATCATTTTTTCAGAGATTCATTGAAATACACAAAGAAACCTAGTGCCCAGAAGCTAAGAAAACATGAAAATTATTTCCAGCTCACTAAAACGCTTTTCTGTGAGTTTGAATCTCTTTTGAAAACTAGTGATTCAGTTTTGAGATACTTGAACCAGGACAGGAGCACAGTGTGCTCTTGTGATCTGAAGTGCTTTTCTGCATTTTCAAAGTTCTAGCATTAACCATTGAGGACTTAAACTAACAGGCGTTTTCAGTGAAATTCGCCTAATCAGGGTAATATATCCAATAGGCTCTATACAAAAAACCCTTGATCGTGGGATGACCAAATTTGGGAAGCATGAGGGGCAAAAGAGAGATCATTTTGTCAGAGTTTCATTGCAATACACAAAGAAACCTAGTTCCCAGAAGCTAAAGAAACATGGAATTTTTCCAGTTGGCTAAAATCGCTTTTCTGTGAGTTTGAAACTCTTTTGCTACCTAGTGAGTCAGCTTTGAGATACTTGATCCAGGAGAGGAGCACAGTGTGCTCTTGTGATCTGAAGTGGTTTTCTGCATTTTCAAAGTTCTAGCTTTAACCATTGAGGAATTAAATTACAGGCGTTTTCAGTGAAAAATTCGCCTAATCAGGGTAAAATATCCAATAGGGCTCTATAACAAAAAACCCGTGATGGTGGATTGACCAAACTGGTGGGGAGCCATGAGGGGCACAAGAGAGAATCATTTTGTCAGAGTTTTCATTGAAATACACAAAAGAAACCTAGTACCCACAAGCTAAGAAACATGGAATTATTTAAAGTTGGCTAAACGCTTTTTTTGTGAGTTTGAAAACTCTTTTGCTACCTAGTGATCAGCTTTGAGATACTTGGAACCAGGAGAGAAGCCACAGTGTGCTCTTGGTGAAACTAAAGTGTTTTTCTGCGTTTTTAAAGTAATAGCGTTAACCATTTAAGAATTAAACTCACAGGCGTTTTCAGGCATTTTCGCCTAATCAGGGTAAACATCCAATAGACTGTAAAACAAAAACACTTTGATGGTGGGAGACCCAAACAGGTGGGAAAACACATGGAATTTTTAAGTTGGCCTAAAAACGCTTTTTGTGAGTTAAAAACTCTTTTGCTACCTGTGATTCAGCTTTGAGATACTTTGAACCAGGAGAGAAGCACAGTGTGTCTTGTGAAAACTAAGTGTTTTTCTGCGTTTTTATAGTAATAGCGTTAACCATTTAAGAATTAACTCACACTGGCTGGTTTTCAGGCATTTCGCTAATCAGGGTAAGCACGAATAGACTGTAAACAAAACACTCTTGATGGTGGGATGACCAAAATGGGGAGCCTGAGGGGCACATGAGCGAATCATTTTTTCAGAGATTCATTGAAATACACAAAGAGAATCCTAGTGCCAGAAGCTAAGAAACATGAAATTATTTTCCAGCTCACTAAAACGCTTTTCTGTGAGTTTGAATCTCTTTTGAAAACTGTGATTCAGTTTTGAGATACTTGAACCAGGACAGGAGCACAGTGTGCTCTTGTGATCTGAAGTGCTTTTCTGCATTTTCAAAGTTCTAGCATTAACCATTGAGGACTTAAAAACTAACAGGCGTTTTCAGTGAAATTCGCCTAATCAGGGTAAATATCCAATAGGCTCTATACAAAAAACCCGTTGATCGTGGGATGACCAAATTTGGGAAGCCATGAGGGGCAAAAGAGAGAATCATTTTGTCAGAGTTTCATTGCAATACACAAAGAAACCTAGTTCCCAGAAGCTAAGAAACATGGAATTATTTCCAGTTGGATAAGTCGCTTTTCTGTGAGTTTGAAACTCTTTTGCTACCTAGTGAGTCAGCTTTGAGATACTTGATCCAGGAGAGGAGCACAGTGTGCTCTTGTGATCTGAAGTGGTTTTCTGCATTTTCAAAGTTCTAGCTTTAACCATTGAGGAATTAAATTACAGGCGTTTTCAGTGAAATTCGCCTAATCAGGGTAAATATCCAATAGGCTCT
>JAKELJ010000469.1:0-26695 GCA_025594165.1 Tamias sibiricus
TTCCAAGGAGTCTCCATGCTGCTTTCCATATTGCCTGCACCATTTTGCAGTCCCACCAACAATGTATGAGCGTGGCTTTTTCTCCACATCCTCTCCAACATTTATTGTTGTTTGTGTTCTTAATAGCTGCCATTCTGACTGGTGTGAGATGAAATCTTAGAGTAGTTTTGATTTTCATTTCTCTAATTGCCAGAGAAATTGAACATTTTTTCAAGTATTTGTTGATAGATTGTATATCTTCTTCTGAGAAGTGTCTGTTCAGTTCCTTAGCCCATTTATTGATTGGGGTTTTTTTTGGTGTTAAGATTTTTGAGTTCTTTATATATTCTAGAGATTAGTGCTCTATCTGACATGCATGTTGTAAAAAAAACTTGTTCCCAATTAGTAGGCTCTCTGTTCACCTCACTAATTGTTTCTTTTGCTGAGAAGAAGCTTTTTATTTTGAATCTATCCCATTCATTGATTCTTGATATTAATGCTTGTGCTACAGGAGTCTCATTAAGGAACTTGGGGCCTAATCCAACATGTTGGAGATTAGAGCTTATTTTTTTCTTCTATTAGGTGTAGTGTCTCTGGTCTAATTCCTAGATCCTTGATCTGCTTTGAGTTGAATTTTGTGTATGGTGAGAGAGGTTTAATCCATTTTGTTGCATATGGATTTCCATTTTTCCCAGCACCATTTGTTAAAGAGGTTGTCTTTTCTCCAATGTATGTTTTTTGGTGACTTTGTCTAATATAAGATAACTGAAATTATATGCATTAGTCTCTGTGTCCTCTATTCTGTACCATTGGTCTACCAGCCTATTTTGGTGCCAATACCATGCTCTTTTTGTTACTATTGCTCTGTAGTATAATTTAAGTTCTGGTATAGTGATGCCACCTGCTTCACTTTTCTTGCTAAGAATTGCTTTAGCTATTCTGGGTCTCTTATTTTTCCAGATG
Organism: Tamias sibiricus; assembly: GCA_025594165.1. NCBI lineage: Eukaryota > Metazoa > Chordata > Mammalia > Rodentia > Sciuridae > Tamias > Tamias sibiricus. Next base: position 943 of record JAKELJ010000469.1, read on the forward strand.
AATTTCATGACTGCTTTTTCTATTTCTATGAGGAATGTCATTGGGATTTTGATTGGCATTGCTTTAAATCCGTATTATGCTTTTGGTAGTGTGGTCATTTTGACAATATTAATTCTGCCTATCCAAGAACAAGGTAGATCTTTCCATCTACTAAGGTCTTCCTAAGTTCTTTGGGTTTTGTAGTTTTTATTAATAGAAGTCTTTCACCATCTTTGGTTTTTTAAAGTTGATTTCCCAAGTTTTATTTATTTATTTTCAACAAATAGAGCTGGGTAAATTGTATATTCATTTGCAAAAAGAATTGATATTAGCCTAAATAATACTTTGTGCAAAATTAACTCAAATACAATTAGACTAAGTAACAAAAAACTATAAGTATAAAGCACAAATACAGCAGTGTCCAAAAGGAGGATAAACGATTTCACCAATGTTGGTTGTGGCAACATAAAGTTAAAGCAGAAAGGTGGACAGATTGCAACATGAAATGCAGGAGCCCTGTTTGGGGATTGAACTTGAATTGCGGTTGACTATGAGCCGTGGAGATTTCGGGCCTTGTTTGCCTCCCGTAGTCTCACGGGGGACTTGTTGCGGGATCTCGAGTGACTTGGCCGCAATTTGCTGATCGGGGTCAGCGCATTTTAGTGGTGTGTTTTGTCGTGGTGTTTTAGTCGTTGTTAGAACCAGAGAGAAAAAAAAAAAAAGTTTATCAGAATAAAAAGCTGTTTGTCTCCAGTTGCCTCTGAAGTTTTCCCGCGGCTCCGTTGCTCCAAGCGCTTCAGGCGGCAACAGGTGGCGGCCCGTACGGGGACTTCGGAGCGGACAGGTAAGAACTGAAGGTCTCTAAAGATGGGTTCGAATATAACTGAATCCCAAGTGATAGAGGCTATGCAAAGACTCCTTGATATACCTGACTCTGTTCTCAGTGAGGAGTATATAGACAAAAGTGAAAGTGATCAAAAAAGTGTAGATTCCACTTGGGCCAACTGAGACCAGTAAAGAGAGTATTAGAAGAGACCCAAAAATGACAAAAATCCAAGCTATTAAAGCTATTCATGGGAGTTATTGGCGAAAGCTGAAGGATACTTTGCTCTCACTGGAACCTGGGCCTCAGGATATTGCTGTCAGTGAAATTAGCAGTGGTGAGGAATCTAGTAAAAGTGATCCTGAGAAAATGAGGAAAAAGAAACTAAAAAAGACCGAGAAAAAGGACGGTCAGGTAGAGGAGCCACTTGTGTCCTCTACTCCCCCATGGTGGAATCCATTACAGAAAATATGAAGGGTATTACTAGGCATTTGCATACCCTAGAAACAGAAATAAAAAGTCTTTCTGATCGCTTATGCGCTCTCGAGGACAACTCACAGATACATTGGGAACCGCTTACCAGCATTTGAAAAGAAAAATGGACAGAGTGTCCATCAGTCAGTAGATTTCAAAACAATAAAAAATCTCAAAGAGGCAGTAATGACTTATGGGCCCCAAGCTCCTTTCACGTTGAGTATGCTGGAGTCCCTTAACACCTTTAGCTTAACCCCCTCAGACTGGAAAAAAGTCTATGTAAAGCAACATTAAGCGGGGGGCAATTCTTGGTTTGGCGATCGCAATTCCAAGAACTTTGTATAGAAACGGCTAAAAGAAACGCGGCTGCAGGGTTTGAAAAACTATAATATAGACATGCTCACAGGAGAAGGGCAATTCGCAGACTTACAGGCTCAAACAGATTATGACCCAGATATTATATGCTCAGATAAAATGCAGCTGCCTTAGAGGCATGGAAAACTGTACAAGGACCTGGGGATCTACAAGGTAGCTTGTCAAAAGTGATTCAAGGACCTAATGAGCCGTATGCCGACTTTGCTGATCGACTTTTGAGAACTGCAGGTAGTGTGTTTGCAGATGTTGACCAAGCTATGCCATTAGTTGTTCAATTAGCTTATGAAAATGCAAATAAATGGTGCCAAGCAGCCATCAGGCCATGGAGAACTAAAAAGGATCTTTCCGTATATATACAACTATGTAAAGATTATAAATGACGCCTTTGTCACAGGAAATGTGATTGCAGCCTCAATGAGAGGTGCTTCCTCTCGAAATTTCACAAAGGCTAAACGTAGATATTATAATCAATCAGGATATTCCAGGCAAAATTATCATAATCAATCAGGCAATTCTAGGCAAAATCCCAAAAGAGAAATAAGACCAAGCTCATACCGTGCCCCAGGCCGCTGCCCCAGGTGTAAAAAGGGAAATCATTGGGCCAATAAATGCCATTCAAAATTTGACATCCATGGAAATCCTTTGTTCAGGAATTCAAAAAACGGGGCACGGGGCCCAATACCCCGGGGCCCACAAATGTACGGGGCATTGCAGAAGGAGTATCCTCAAGCATCCACTCAGATGCTTCCCCGACACAATCCCTACTACCCATCCACTCCCTCGCCAGAGGAACAAGAGGAAATGCAGGATTAGACCTCTGTTCCACCGCCCGAATAGTGTTAACACCTGAAATGGGGGTTCAACTGATTCCCACAGGAGTCAGGGGACCTCTTCCCTCAGGGACTGTAGGACTTATTATCGGGCGTAGTCCTAAAAGCTTATTAGGTTTGCAAGTGACCCCAGGTGTAATAAACTCAGACTACAAAGGGGAAATAAAAATAATGCTTAGCTCACCCCAAAGTATAACTTCTGTTAATCAAGGAGATAGAATTGCTCAGTTGCTTCTCCTTCCCAATTTACATAATTCATTTAAAATGGGTATGCCTCAAGAAGGGAACAATAGAGGATTTTGTTCCACTGACTCAAGTCCCATGGCTTGCTGGGTTCGAGACTGTTCAAGGAGGCCTATGTGTAAAATAAAAATCCAAGGAATAGAAATGGAGGGATTAATAGATACTGGAGCTGACTCTTCCATTATTAATTTACGCCAATGGCCCAAGCACTGGCCTCTGCAAAAAGCTTCAACCAGTTTAAGAGGCTTGGGATATAATAACCTCCCAGATAAAAGTGCGGTAATTTTAAAATGGGAGGATGATGAAGGCCATAAAGGAACATTTCAGCCTTATGTTTTACCTAATCTACCGGTTACTTTATGGGGAAGAGATATTTTGCAACAAATGGGAGTACACCTTGCAACCAAGCCTGCAGATGTTAAATGTGAAAACCTACAGGGTAATCTTAACCATAAAAGAACTCATTATCAAAAAGTACAGAGTAATCTTAACCCTAAAAGTAATCATTGTCATAAAGGAAAAAGATATTTTTTTTCGGGGCCACTGAGAAAATAATTTTGAAAATACCATGGCTTTCTGATAAGCCAGTGTGGGTCCCTCAGTGGCCCCTATCTAAAGAGAAATTACAAGCGGCCCACCTACTAGTTCAGGAACAATTAGAAGCAGGTCATATAGAACCTTCCACCTCTCCCTGGAATTCCCCCATATTTGTGATCAAGAAAAAGTCAGGAAAATGGCGATTGTTACATGATCTTAGACAAATCAATAAAACCATGCAAGTTATGGGGCCTACTCAACCTGGACTTCCTAGTCCCGTAGCTATTCCAAAAAATTTCCATCTTATTACTCTTGATATAAAGGATTGCTTCTTTTCTATTCCCCTACATCCTCTGGATGCCCCCAGGTTTGCTTTTTCCATTCCTTCTATGAACAATAATGGCCCTGATCAGAGATATCAATGGAAGGTTTTACCACAGGGAATGGCTAATAGCCCCACCATATGCCAAATATATGTGGACAAGGCTATCCAACCCATTAAAAATAAATATCCAAACCTCATGTGTCTACATTACATGGATGATATTTTATTGGCCCACCCTAATCAAAAAATCTTATTTAATATATTCAGTGATGTGGTAGAAAATTTAAAAAAATATGGATTATATATAGCAGAAGAAAAAGTTCAAACCAGATCTCCCATATTATATTTAGGATTTAAAATCATGGATACTTTTGTTAGACCCCCAAAAAATTTTAATAAATAAAGAACATTTGACCACCCTCAATGATTTCCAAAAACTACTGGGAGACATTAATTGGCTTCGCCCTACACTAAATCTCACTACTGGCCAACTAAAACCTTTATTTGACATCCTTCGTGGAGATCCTGATCCATCTTCACCACGAACATTGACTCCTGATGCTAGGAAAGCTTTAAAGTTAGTAGAAAAAGCCATCGAAGGAGCTCATTGTGATAGATTTGATTTAACTCAACCGCTGATGTTGATTATTATTTCTTCACAATATACACCCACAGGAGTATTTTGGCAACAAGGGCCTTTATTATGGATACATTTGCCCGTCTCTCCTAAAAGTATAATTGAATCTTATACCTCCATGGTGGCTAAACTTATTCTTCAAGGACTTAAGACTTCTACTAAAATATTTGGCATTCACCCTGCTACTATTATTACTCCCTATTCATCATCACAGATTGAATACTTATGCTTCAATGATAATGATTGGGCTATAGCTAAATGCTCTACTTCTGCAAATTTTGATAATCATCTTCCTAAGTCCCCTATATTATCTTTTTGTATTAATCATCCTATTATATTTCCACAGGTAATAAAAAATCAACCTATTCCTAAGGCATTTAATGTATTTACAGATGGGTCCTCAAATGGTACTGCTACAGTAGTCACTAAAAAAGAAAATATGACTTACATAACTGCACACAAATCAGCTCAACTAGTGGAATTGGAAGCTGTGGTAAGAGCTCTGGAAAATTTTAGGGACCAGCCCGTAAACATTTTTTCAGATAGCCACTATATTGTACAAGCCGTCCAAAATTAGAGTTAGCAGGACCAATAGCACCTCATACTCCAGCCTTTAAATTGTTTTATCAAATACAAAAACTTTTGTGGGCAAGAAAAGAACCTCTATTCGTAGGCCATATTAGAGCACATACTAATTTGCCTGGTCCCCTCCATGAAGGTAATCAAAAGGCTGATGAACTTACAAAAACAATATTTATACTTTCAGTGCTACAACAAGCTACTTTATTCCACTCCCAGTTTCATGTCAACAGCACCACCTTGCAACGTAGGTTTAAAATCACAAAGGAGCAAGCCAGAACAATTGTAAAAGATTGTAAATCTTGTATGACACATTTGCCCAATCCTCATTTCGGGAGTTAACCCTAGAGGATTAATGCCCAATCATTTGTGGCAGATGGATGTTACTCATGAGCCAAGTTTTGGAAAATTGCGATTTATTCATGTGACCATAGATACATGCTCAGGCATGATTTTTGCTTCCTTACATTCTGGAGAAAAAGTTAAAGATGTTACATCTCATTGTTTGCAAGCTTTTGCTGCATTGGGCATCCCAAAATGCTTAAAACAGATAATGGCCCCGCATATACGTCCTCTCATCTTTCAAAGAGTTTTGCGCAAAATTCAAATATATCCCATAAAACAGGCATCCCATACAATCCTCAGGGTCAGGGCATTATTGAAAGAGCAAACCGAACACTGAAAATTATGTTATTAAAACAAAAAGAAGGAAATTGGAAAAGTCCTAAGGACAGATTGGCAGTTGCCCTGTTTACCTTAAATTTTTTAACTTTAGACTCTAATGGTTATTCTGCTGGAGACAGACATTGGAATCCACACCAACAACATAAACCTTTGGTTTACTGGAAGGATGTTCTTTCAGGTACATGGAAGGGTCCAGATCCAGTATTAATTTGGGGAAGAGGATCTGTTTGTGTTTTTCCAAAAGACGAATCCTCTCCAATATGGATACCATCTAGATTAATAAAACAGGTACCACATCAAAATGATCAAGATGAAGTTATTGAAGAATCAAGATTAATAAAAAAGGTACAAAATCAAGAGGACCAAGATGAAGGTACAGAATGATTCCCTCAAAAGAGTCCTTCAAAATATTTCACAACTTAAGTGTCATTCCTCCCGGCCGGGACAAGGAGATCTCTCTTTAGTGTGCACACAATTGTATTTTTTTTTTCCTTTTTATACATGTCTTTATGTCTGTACATTTGTCTACATTTCATGTTAATGTGACGTCACAAATATATGTTTGTATGTTTGTTCGTCTGTCCAGTGTGACGTCACAAAGAACAAAGCGCTTATGAAAAAGAAAAATATATATATATATATATATATATGGATCCAAATAACTTTAATTCATTTTAGGTTAAGAGTATTCAATTTAGGTAAATAATTTTATAAATGAAGGTACTTTCAATTTTGATTTATAGGTGTCCCTGGGACTTCTCTTTAGCAAACAATATGACTAGTGCTATATAACCTGATATTTTGGTGTTTTGACTTAAGATTGTTTATTTGTTATTAACTTCATTTGTTTAATAGCTCATTAATTTCAATTATCTCAACAGGTAAAAGATTGCTCTGTATACAGAGACTCAAGGGTTCCAGCTAACAAATTATTTCTCTAAAGTGCCTTTACCTTTTCTTTAATCTATCTTTAATGCAGTAATTACCCTCAGTCTTTCTTTGTTTTGTTCTAAATATGATATTTTTCCAACTTATGTTTGTAGAAGCTCAAAACCAGCGATGTGTGTGAACAAAAAATCAACTTTATTTTTCAGCTCAACCAGCGATGTATGTGAACAAAAATCAACTTTAATTTTCTAATCTAATTATTCTATTTTGTAGTTTGACAACTCGCCTCTTGACTCAGTGCTGCAATAGCACTGCCTTTCCTTTAATAATTGATGCTTGAGTTTCTAGGTAGCGGGCCCTGAAGATTTGCCGGTGGCATTGTCTAAACATAAAAAAGACGTCTGCTGCTACAGCTGCAGGGATCGCGGCTGCCGCAAGCATCCCTGCTGCTCAAACATCAAACAACCTCACCAACAGTGTGGCCTCTGCTCTACATGCATGGGGCCTCCTACATCAACATGTTATAACAAATGGACATTTTGATCTTTCATTGTTTGGGACTTTACGGGACAATGCCTTGCGGGTATTTGTCTAGAGAATTCAGTGTGTTACTTGATGGAACTTAGGGCAGCTGATTTGTTTAAACAATTTGATATGCTATGCAATTTGGCTCATCACCAAAAGGCTTGTCGCCTTAAAGCCGCAACATCTCCTCACAATTGGACGGCTGTTAGTCATCATATATAGTCGATCCTAAAGGGCTCCATTGGATGGCTGGTTAGCCAATGACGGGTAAGATCCCCAGAGGGGGACAACCTAAGACAGGCACAGTCGCACGGGACAGTCTCATGTGGCCGACATATCAACCTAAGACAGGAGTCAAGGGCACAGCCTTGATTATCTGATGACGGGTAAGAATGTTGGTTGCACATAGATGCAGGAGCCCTGTTTGGGGATTGACTTGAATTGCAGTTGACTATGAGCCGTGGAGATTTGGCATTGTCGCCACCCGTAGTCTCACGGATTTTGTTGCGGGATCTCGAGTGACTTGGCCGAAATTGCTGATCGGGTCAGCGCCATTTTTAGTGTGTGTGTTTGGCGTGTGTGTTAGTCGTTGTTAGAACCAGAGAGAAAAGTTATCAGAATAAAAAGCTGTTTGTCTCCAGTTTGCTTCTGAAGTTTTTTCCCGCGGCTCCGTTGCTCCAAGCGCTTCAGGCGGCAACAGGTGGCGGCCCGTACGGGGAACTTCGGAGCGGACAGGTAAGAACTGAAAGGTCTCTAAAGATGGGTTCGAATATAACTGAATCCCAAGTGATAGAGGCTATGCAAAGACTCCTTGATATACCTGACTCTGTTCTCAGTGAGGAGTATATAGACAAAAGTGAAAGTGATCAAAAAAGTGTAGATTCCACTGGGCCAACTGAGACCAGTAAAGAGAGTATTAGAAGAGACCCAAAAATGACAAAAATCCAAGCTATTAAAGCTATTCGGGAGTTATTGGCGAAAGCTGAAGGATACTTGCTCTCACTGGAACCTGGGCCTCAGGATATTGCTGTCAGTGAAATTAGCAGTGGTGAGGAATCTAGTAAAAGTGATCCTGAGAAAATGAGGAAAAAGAAATTTAAAAAAGACCGAGAAAAAGGTCCGTCAGGCAGAGGAGTCACTTGTGTCCTCTACTCCCCCATGGGTGGAATCCATTACAGAAAATATGAAGGGTATTACTAGGCATTTGCATACCCTAGAAACAGAAATAAAAAGTCTTTCTGATCGCTTATGCGCTCTCGAGGACAACTCACAGATACATTGGGAACCGCCAGCATTTGAAAAGAAAAATGGACAGAGTGTCCATCAGTCAGTAGATTTCAAAACAATAAAAAATCTCAAAGAGGCAGTAATGACTTATGGGCCCCAAGCTCCTTTCACGTTGAGTATGCTGGAGTCCCTTAACACCTTTAGCTTAACCCCCTCAGACTGGAAAAAAAGTCTATGTAAAGCAACATTAAGCGGGGGGCAATTCTTGGTTTGGCGATCGCAATTCCAAGAACTTTGTATAGAAACGGCTAAAAGAAACGCGGCTGCAGGGTTTGAAAACTATAATATAGACATGCTCACAGGAGAAGGGCAATTCGCAGACTTACAGGCTCAAACAGATTATGACCCAGATATATATGCTCAGATAAATGCAGCTGCCTTAGAGGCATGGAAAATGGAAAACTGTACAAGGACCTGGGGATCTACAAGGTAGCTTGTCAAAAGTGATTCAAGGACCTAATGAGCCGTATGCCGACTTTGCTGATCGACTTTTGAGAACTGCAGGTAGTGTGTTTGCAGATGTTGACCAAGCTATGCCTTTAGTTGTTCAATTAGCTTATGAAAATGCAAATAAATGGTGCCAAGCAGCCATCAGGCCATGGAGAACTAAAAAGGATCTTTCCGTATATATACAACTATGTAAAGATATAAATGACGCCTTTGTCACAGGAAATGTGATTGCAGCCTCAATGAGAGGTGCTTCCTCTCGAAATTTCACAAAGGCTAAACGTAGATATTATAATCAATCAGGATATTCCAGGCAAAATTATCATAATCAATCAGGCAATTCTAGGCAAAATCCCAAAAGAGAAATAAGATCAAGCTCATACCGTGCCCCAGGCCGCTGCCCCAGGTGTAAAAAGGGAAATCATTGGGCCAATAAATGCTATTCAAAATTTGACATCCATGGAAATCCTTTGTTCAGGAATTCAAAAAACGGGGCACGGGGCCCAATACCCCGGGGCCCACAAATGTACGGGGCATTGCAGAAGGAGTATCCTCAAGCATCCACTCAGATGCTTCCCCGACACAATCCCTACTACCCATCCACTCCCTCGCCAGAGGAACAAGAGGAAATGCAGGATTAGACCTCTGTTCCACCGCCCGAATAGTGTTAACACCTGAAATGGGGGTTCAACTGATTCCCACAGGAGTCAGGGGACCTCTTCCCTCAGGGACTGTAGGACTTATTATCGGGCGTAGTCCTAAAAGCTTATTAGGTTTGCAAGTGACCCCAGGTGTAATAAACTCAGACTACAAAGGGGAAATAAAAATAATGCTTAGCTCACCCCAAAGTATAAGTTCTGTTAATCAAGGAGATAGAATTGCTCAGTTGCTTCTCCTTCCCAATTTACATAATTCATTTAAAATGGGTATGCCTCAAGAAGGGAACAATAGAGGATTTTGTTCCACTGACTCAAGTCCCATGGCTTGCTGGGTTCGAGACTGTTCAAGGAGGCCTATGTGTAAAATAAAAATCCAAGGAATAGAAATGGAGGGATTAATAGATACTGGAGCTGACTCTTCCATTATTAATTTACGCCAATGGCCCAAGCACTGGCCTCTGCAAAAAGCTTCAACCAGTTTAAGAGGCTTGGGATATAATAACCTCCCAGATAAAAGTGCAGTAATTTTAAAATGGGAGGATGATGAAGGCCATAAAGGAACATTTCAGCCTTATGTTTTACCTAATCTACCGGTTACTTTATGGGGAAGAGATATTTTGCAACAAATGGGAGTACACCTTGCAACCAAGCCTGCAGATGTTAAATGTGAAAACCTACAGGGTAATCTTAACCATAAAAGAACTCATTATCAAAAAGTACAGAGTAATCTTAACCCTAAAAGTAATCATTGTCATAAAGGAAAAAGATATTTTTTTTCGGGGCCACTGAGAAAATAATTTTGAAAATACCATGGCTTTCTGATAAGCCAGTGTGGGTCCCTCAGTGGCCCCTATCTAAAGAGAAATTACAAGCGGCCCACCAATTAGTTCAGGAACAATTAGAAGCAGGTCATATAGAACCTTTCCCTCTCCCTGGAATTCCCCCATATTTGTGATCAAGAAAAAGTCAGGAAAATGGCGATTGTTACATGATCTTAGACAAATCAATAAAACCATGCAAGTTATGGGGCCTACTCAACCTGGACTTCCTAGTCCCGTAGCTATTCCAAAAAATTTCCATCTTATTACTCTTGATATAAAGGATTGCTTCTTTTCTATTCCCCTACATCCTCTGGATGCCCCCAGGTTTGCTTTTTCCGTTCCTTCCTTCTATGAACAATAATGGCCCTGATCAGAGATATCAATGGAAGGTTTTACCACAGGGAATGGCTAATAGCCCCACCATATGCCAAATATATGTGGACAAGGCTATCCAACCCATTAAAAATAAATATCCAAACCTCATGTGTCTACATTACATGGATGATATTTTATTGGCCCACCCTAATCAAAAAATCTTATTTAATATATTCAGTGATGTGGTAGAAAATTTAAAAAAAATATGGATTATATATAGCAGAAGAAAAAGTTCAAACCAGATCTCCCATATTATATTTAGGATTTAAAATCATGGATACTTTTGTTAGACCCCAAAAAATTTTAATAAATAAAGAACATTTGACCACCCTCAATGATTTCCAAAAACTACTGGGAGACATTAATTGGCTTCGCCCTACACTAAATCTCACTACTGGCCAACTAAAACCTTTATTTGACATCCTTCGTGGAGATCCTGATCCATCTTCACCACGAACATTGACTCCTGATGCTAGGAAAGCTTTAAAGTTAGTAGAAAAAGCCATCGAAGGAGCTCATTGTGATAGATTTGATTTAACTCAACCGCTGATGTTGATTATTATTTCTTCACAATATACACCCACAGGAGTATTTTGGCAACAAGGGCCTTTATTATGGATACATTTGCCCGTCTCTCCTAAAAGTATAATTGAATCTTATACCTCCATGGTGGGCTAAACTTATTCTTCAAGGACTTAAGACTTCTACTAAAATATTTGGCATTCACCCTGCTACTATTATTACTCCCTATTCATCATCACAGATTGAATACTTATGCTTCAATGATAATGATTGGGCTATAGCTAAATGCTCTACTTCTGCAAATTTTGATAATCATCTTCCTAAGTCCCCTATATTATCTTTTTGTATTAATCATCCTATTATATTTCCACAGGTAATAAAAAATCAACCTATTCCTAAGGCATTTAATGTATTTACAGATGGGTCCTCAAATGGTACTGCTACAGTAGTCACTAAAAAAGAAAATATGACTTACATAACTGCACACAAATCAGCTCAACTAGTGGAATTGGAAGCTGTGGTAAGAGCTCTGGAAAATTTTAGGGACCAGCCCGTAAACATTTTTTCAGATAGCCACTATATTGTACAAGCCGTCCCAAAATTAGAGTTAGCAGGACCAATAGCACCTCATACTCCAGCCTTTAAATTGTTTTATCAAATACAAAAACTTTTGTGGGCAAGAAAAGAACCTCTATTCGTAGGCCATATTAGAGCACATACTAATTTGCCTGGTCCCCTCCATGAAGGTAATCAAAAGGCTGATGAACTTACAAAAAACAGTATTTATACTTTCAGCGCTACAACAAGCTACTTTATTTCACTCCCAGTTTCATGTCAACAGCACCACCTTGCAACGTAGGTTTAAAATCACAAAGGAGCAAGCCAGAACAATTGTAAAAGATTGTAAATCTTGTATGACACATTTGCCCAATCCTCATTTCGGAGTTAACCCTAGAGGATTAATGCCCAATCATTTGTGGCAGATGGATGTTACTCATGAGCCAAGTTTTGGAAAATTGCGATTTATTCATGTGACCATAGATACATGCTCAGGCATGATTTTTGCTTCCTTACATTCTGGAGAAAAAGTTAAAGATGTTACATCTCATTGTTTGCAAGCTTTTGCTGCATTGGGCATCCCCAAAATGCTTAAAACAGATAATGGCCCCGCATATACGTCCTCATCTTTCAAACAGTTTTGCGCAAAATTCAATATATCCCATAAAACAGGCATCCCATACAATCCTCAGGGTCAGGGCATTATTGAAAGAGCAAACCGAACACTGAAAATTATGTTATTAAAACAAAAAGAAGGAAATTGGAAAAGTCCTAAGGACAGATTGGCAGTTGCCCTGTTTACCTTAAATTTTTTAACTTTAGACTCTAATGGTTATTCTGCTGGAGACAGACATTGGAATCCACACCAACAACATAAACCTTTGGTTTACTGGAAGGATGTTCTTTCAGGTACATGGAAGGGTCCAGATCCAGTATTAATTTGGGGAAGAGGATCTGTTTGTGTTTTTCCAAAAGACGAATCCTCTCCAATATGGATACCATCTAGATTAATAAAACAGGTACCACATCAAAATGATCAAGATGAAGTTATTGAAGAATCAAGATTAATAAAAAAGGTACAAAATCAAGAGGACCAAGATGAAGGTATAGAATGATTCCCTCAAAAGAGTCCTTCAAAATATTTCACAACTTAAGTGTCATTCCTCCCGGCCGGGACGAGGAGATCTCTCTTTAGTGTGCACACAATTGTATTTTTTTTTTTTTTTTTTTTTTTATACATGTCTTTATGTCTGTACATTTGTCTACATTTCATGTTAATGTGACGTCACAAATATATGTTTGTATGTTTGTTCGTCTGTCCAGTGTGACGTCACAAAGAACAAAGCGCTTATGAAAAAAAAATATATATATATATATATGGATCCAAATAACTTTAATTCATTTTAGGGTTAAGAGTATTCAATTTAGGTAAATAATTTTATAAATGAAGGTACTTTCAATTTTGATTTATAGGTGTCCCTGGGACTTCTCTTTAGCAAACAATATGACTAGTGCTATATAACCTGATATTTTGGTGTTTTGACTTAAGATTGTTTATTTGTTATTAACTTCATTTGTTTAATAGCTCATTAATTTCAATTATCTCAACAGGTAAAAGATTGCTCTGTATACAGAGACTCAAGGGTTCCAGCTAACAAATTATTTCTCTAAAGTGCCTTTACCTTTTCTTTAATCTATCTTTAATGCAGTAATTACCCTCAGTCTTTCTTTGTTTTGTTCTAAATATGATATTTTTCCAACTTAACTTATGTTGTAGAAGCTCAACCAGCGATGTGTGTGAACAAAAATCAACTTTAATTTTCTAATCTAATTATTCTATTTTGTAGTTTGACAACTCGCCTCTTGACTCAGTGCTGCAATAGCACTGCCTTTCCTTTAATAATTGATGCTTGAGTTTCTAGGTAGCGGCCCTGAAGATTTGCCGGTGGCATTGTCTAAACATAAAAAAGACGTCTGCTGCTACAGCTGCAGGGATCGCGGCCGCCGCAAGCATCCCTGCTGCTCAAACATCAAACAACCTCACCAACAGTGTGGCCTCTGCTCTACATGCATGGGGCCTCCTACATCATCAACATGTTATAACAAATGGACATTTTGATCTTTCATTGTTTGGGACTTTACGGGACAATGCCTTGCGGGTATTTGTCTAGAGAATTCAGTGTGTTACTTGATGGAACTTAGGGCAGCTGATTTGTTTAAACAATTTGATATGCTATGCAATTTGGCTCATCACCAAAGGCTTGTCGCCTTAAAGCCGCAACATCTCCTCACAATTGGACGGCTGTTAGTCATCATATATAGTCGATCCTAAAGGGCTCCATTGGATGGCTGGTTAGCCAATGACGGGTAAGATCCCCAGAGGGGGACAACCTAAGACAGGCACAGTCGCACGGGACAGTCTCATGTGGCCGACATATCAACCTAAGACAGGAGTCAAGGGCACAGCCTTGATTATCCGATGACGGGTAAGAATGTTGGTTGCACATAGACGTCCTAGAGCATTACCTCTTTTAAAACAAAAAGGGGGAAATGCAGGAGCCCTGTTTGGGGATTGGCTTGAATTGCAGTTGACTATGAGCCGTGGAGATTTGGCCATTGTCGCCACCCGTAGTCTCACGGGATTTTGTTGCGGGATCTCGAGTGACTTGGCCGAAATTGCTGATCGGGTCAGCGCCATTTTAGTGGTGTGTGTGTTTGGCGTGTGTTAGTTGTTAGAAACCAGAGAGAAAAGTTATCAGAATAAAAAGCTGTTTGTCTCCAGTTTGCTTCTGAAGTTTTTCCCGCGGCTCCGTTGCTCCAAGCGCTTCAGGCGGTAAAAAAAAATGCTCAATATTGAGAGAAGAGGAATAGGAAGGTAGTGTCAGCGCAATAGGTGAGATGGAGTAATAAAAAGTAAATGTAAGAAGTTGAAAATCAGTACTGTCCTGTAATAATTCCTCTGCAAAAACCTCAAGTTTTAACAGCTATCAATGACCAAAAAATACCTTTGTGCAATATTTAAGTAAACTAAGTCCAACCACAATATAGTAGTAATATTATGGTAAGGTATATTGATGAGAGGAAGCATGCACTGGAATTTGCCTTAGATCTCTATACTGGCCTGCCAAAAGGGAACACTGGGCCATTGGGCAGACCCCCAACCACCTTATCCCATCTAGGCCTGAGACCTCCTGCTGAACATCTAGACCTAACCCTGGGGCCTTGGTTGGGGATAACAATGACTCAGGCTGTGGCTTGCATGGAAGATTCAAATGTTTGGCCCACATCATTACCATGATGACATCATGTTGTTTCCAGACCTCCTGAACATAGAGCTAAACACAAGGGCAGGTCTCTGCAAATCCTGGGTTTTCTGTCATGGTCCAACACCCCATGCCTTACTACAGGGCTTGGACATTACACAAACTGATCTGTGAAGAATAGATTAAGTACACTGCCTTCTTCAAAATTTTACAGATCTATAATATGTGTCCATAAGAATTGAGATTAGCCAGGGAAATCATGGCATTACCAAAATGGACAAAACAAATATGTCCAGTGACTCAACCGGAAAATGAATAGAGATGTTTTTAAATTATTCATGACAAAGAATTCAAAATTAGACAATTTTTAAGATAGCTTAGAAAAACTTTCAAAAAAAACACAAAGAAATGTTTTTTAAATAAGAAAAAAAAAAAATGACCAGAATGAAAAATTCTATTGGACAGATTAAATTAATGAGTAGTAGTATTAACAACAACAACAACCAATTATTTTACTAAATAACAGAAATCCTGGAGCTGAAAATTACAATGATAAATTGAAAAAATGCAGAGGAGAAAAAAAATAAAATTCAAATCAATTAGAATTTGTCAGATAGTGCCTGGGTGAGTTGGCACAGCACCTGTAATCCCTGCACTCTTGGGTGTAGGCCTGAGGCAGGAGGATCTCGAGTTCAAAGCCACTTAGCAACTCAGTGAGACCCTGTCTCTAATACAATACATAAAAGGGCTGGAAGGATGTGGGGCCCAGTGCGTGAGTGCCCCTGAGTTCAATCCCCGTACCAAAAAATAAAAAAGGAATTTGTCTAAAAATTGTCAAAAGAGTTAAATGTTCAAGTCAAAGCGAATAAAGAAGATGTGGTGTACAATAAAGGAGAACTAGACATACTTTAAGAAAAAAAGTAAAAAGAGCAACCATCAAACTGGTCAAACCTGGAGAGGAAAGATAGAAATTGTTTAGGTACATTAATTGTCCGAGCTACTCAATCAGATTCAATTGAATTTAGACTATCCTCAATACTATGCTTTTTTAGTCAGTCATTTTCATTGCTGTGCTGGGACCAAATATACCTGACAAGAACAACTTGAACGAGGAAAAGTTTTAATATGGTTCACAGTTTCCAGATATTTCCTAGTCCATGGTTGGATGGATCCAAGGCAAGT
This sequence comes from Tamias sibiricus, assembly GCA_025594165.1. Taxonomy (NCBI): domain Eukaryota; kingdom Metazoa; phylum Chordata; class Mammalia; order Rodentia; family Sciuridae; genus Tamias; species Tamias sibiricus. The sequence goes on from JAKELJ010000469.1 coordinate 16,956, forward strand.
TACAGTATAGCAGAAAAGCTGCTCAGTATTGTGGCAGCCTGAGATTAGCAAACAAGTGGAGAACAAGAAGCCCAGTGACCAGACAATAAGACCTACTGGGTCCAAGTCCCAGTGACCTGTTTCTTCTAGCCATGCCTTTCTCCACTGTAGTTTCTTCCGAGTAGTCATTCTAATGCTATTATTCCCATACTGTTGAATTTACAGCTCTCATGATTCAGTCTTTTCCCATCTCTGTACAGGCCTGCATTGCATACCTAATACATGAGCTTTGGGGAAGATATCCAAAAATCTACATAAATACTATATAACACAAATTTATTTCAAGTTGTGACAGAGTCAAAGATAAAGGGAAGACACCCAAAAGCGGCAAGAGAATGGAAGCAAATAAACACAAAATGATATGTTCCATTATGAACCATAGCAGTAGGATTTCTAAATTCAACCATTCTAGACCTTGAAAGAGTACAGTGATATACTTCAAATTTTTGAAAGCAAACATCATGCTGACAACCCAGAATTACCTATTACCATCGCAAAAAGATTTTCTTCAGTCTTCAAAAATGAAGAAGAAGATAAAGTGATCTGTAAGGTGAGAGAAGGTTTTATCTTACATGTGAGTTTAGACCATGTGCTAATGGGAATTCTTCAAGCATGAAAGGAAAGGGATGCTAGATGAGTAACACAAAAATGTAGCAAATAGTATAAAACTCTTGGTAAAACAACATACAACATCAACAACAACAAAAAAGGAAAAACAGTACACAGTCAAATTAGGATTATTTCCAGACTGTAATGGTGGTTGCCTAAGCACTTAATAATTTTACTATGGAGAAAACAATACAACTAAATGAAATGATATCCACAATTTAACTTGTCATGAGAAATATGAAAAATAAAAGGTGTCAATTGTGAACATCAATCATTCAAAATGTAGTTTTGATTTGCATTTCTCTAATTGATAGAGATGTTAAACATTCTTTCATAATAATATGTTGATTGATTGTAAGTTCATCTTTCTGAGAGAGTGTCCTGTTCAGGTTCCTGGGCCCATTTATTTGATTGGGTCATTTGCTTTGTTTGGTGTTTAGCTTTACTAAACCCCAGCGATTTGTGCTAGGTGCTTTAATCTGATGTGCGAGTGGTAAAAATTTTGCTCCCAAGATGTAGTCTTTCTCTATTCACCTCACTGATTGTTTCTTTTGCTGAAAAGAAAACTTTCTTATTGTGAATCCATCCCATTTAATTGATTTCTTGATTTGAAATTCTTTGCCTCTATAGGAGTCTTAGTTATAGCAGTTTGGGCGGCCCTAATCCATCATGATGGGGATTTGGGCCTACTATTTAGCAGCTATTCAAGATTACAAACAACATGAGCCCTTTGGTTATAGCTCAGTGGTAGAGCACTTGCCTCGCATGTGTGAGGCACAGGGTTTGATTCTCAGAACCATCATAAAAAAAAATAAAGTAAATACAGATATTTGTTGTCCTTCTTTAGAAAAAAAAAAAGAAAAGAAAAGAAAAAAAAAAAGAATACAAACAACAATAAGACTTGCGCGAGAGGATGTTGGGAAAAAGGCACACTCCATTCAAAGCTGGGTGGGACTCAGAGCAAATTGTGCTGCCAATATGGAAAACCGTGTATGGAGATTTCCTTGGAAAACATCTTGGGACATGTATCCACCTTTTGAACCATGCTAACCCCACCCCTCGATCTGTCACCTAAAGGACTTAAAAACCGCATACTACAGGGACATGGCCCACTTCGACGTTATATAGCAGCACAATTCACAACTAGCTAAATTATGTAATGAAGACCAACTAGATGGCCCGTAAATAGATGATATGGATAAAAGAAATTGTTGATATATATTCACAATGTATATTATTTTTCAAGGGGGGCCAAAAATTAAAAAGGATAATAAAATCAAGGCATTTGCAGGGTAAAATGGTGTGGAGGTTGGAGAAGGTTATGCTTAACTAAGTGAAGTTTGCCAATCGCAAAGAATACCAGAATACCAAATGTGTTCTACAGTTTATATGCAGACTGAATCTTAGTGGGGTTGGAAGGGGACCATGGGAGGATTAGATGAACACTAGATTGGGCCAAAAGGGTGGTAGGGGATGTAGAAAGGGAGGGGGCATGGGCTTAGAAAAGACTGTGTGGAATGAGATGGTCAGCACATTAGCCCTAAGTACATGTTAAAGCACACAAATGGTGTGTGTGATTATACTTTGTTATATAACTATATGTCAATTATGAATTGTAATGCATTCTGATTGTCATATATAACACAAGTTGAATAAAAATAAATTTTCTAAAAAATTCAAAATGTGAGGTAGGATGTGAGGGTACTAGACTTTATGTTTTTTTTGCTTTGATTCAAATCAATGGCTTAGTATGTTTATTTGCTTATTTTAACTAGAAGATGTTTTCTTGTATGTAATACCTTGCAGTAACAAAAAAATAATCTATAGTAGATATCCAAAATACAATAAAGCACTGAAAAAAAAAAAAAACACATTGATCAAAGAAAGTCACTTAGCCACAATGGAAGAAAAGCAAGAGAGGAATAAAGAAACACAAATTATCAGATGGGCTGTCAGGCTGGCGCCACACCTATAATCCACAGTGCTCCATAAGGTGGCTGACGATTGGAGGATTGTAAGTTCAAAAGCCAGGCTCGAGCCTTGACCAGGCACTAAAGCAACACAGGGGTGACCCTGGTCTAAGTGGTAAATTAAATAATATACTGATGATAAAAAAGATGGCCAATTAAGCACAATAAGGATATAACAGGTTGTAAATAAATATTCACTCCACTGAGTTTTCTTTTACATATTTATGCTGGTTTTCACCCATTGAAACTCATATATATGTAAAGAAAACGATTAAGTTACATTGAAGAGGTAAAGGGACTGCAAAAAAAAAAAAAATAATTATAGGGACACAATATCCACTTTCAGGATGTTGAAAGATCTACCACACAGAAAATCATAGGAAAGCTCAGGTTTGAAACCACAAAACAAATCAAATGGACCTATCAGACATATTTAGATATATTCAATTGAAGACGTAATATAGTGGCTACATTCTTCTCAATTTCAATGAAAACATTCTTCTGGATGTGCCAAGTGAGAAGGCAGGAAACAAGTTTAATAAAGATCAAGAACTGTGCAATCTTGTCAAGTTTCTTTTCTGATCATGATGATAAAAATTGAGAATCCACATGGGCAAGCACCATTGAAACTTTCAACTATTAATGGAAATTAACAATAATTATGCTCCCAAATACCAATGGGTCAATGAATCAATAAAATTTTTAGACACAAACAAAAATGAAAGTACACGCATACCAAACCCCTATTGTATATAGCAAAAGCAGTTTCTGGAAGCGCAGGTTCATTACAATAAAACTCACTACATCACAGGATGGACACAATATCACAACTAAAAGACCTAACATTGATGTATATAAGGAATATATAAAAAGAATAATAAGCTACAGCCCAAAATATTAAAAAAATAGAAGAAATGGGAAAATAATAGAGATGGAACAGATAGAAGTAAGGACTAGGTAAACCAATAGAAAATATCAATGAACATTTAAGGACTTAATTTTTGAAAAGCGACAGATTAATTCAACAAACCTTTCAGCCAGACGTTTAAAACAAGATTCAAAATAAATAAATTTTAACAAGGATGGTATATACAACTGATATAAAAAAAAAAAAACAAAAAAAAACAGAAATACAAAGGAAACTAAGAGACTTTTAATGAACTAATTACAAAACTAACTAAGTTGGATAATATAAAATAATGGTTAAATTCCTTGATGCATCACAACCTATGAGGGATACTGAATCGATGAAGAGCTTAGAAAACTCTGTAATACGACAATAATGAATATCAAGATGGAATCCTAAAGTCTCCCATCAAATTAAAGCCCAGGATGGATGGGAATACACAGCTGAATTCTATCAAGCATTTGAAGAATTGTTATTATTCATTGTTTCTAAACACTATTCCAAAGAATTGACCAGGAACGGGATACTTCAAACTCCTTTTTATGATTACAGGCAATCACCCTGAATGACAAAAGCCCATAGAAGTAACCCATAAGAAAAGAAAAACCACATGAACCAATATGCCTGTGGAAATACATGCAAAAAAACCTCAACAAAAAAGCCCAAAACAAATTCAAAAAAGCTACATTGAAAAGATCATTCAACATAATGGAAAGTGAGATTTAATTCCCGGGATGCAAGGTTGGTTTCAATAGCTATAAATCAATAAATATGATTATATAACATTAAAAGAATGACAATTTAAAAACTAAAGCAAAATGTCTCATTCTCAATGATGTGAAGCATGACATTTTGACAATATCAATGTCCCTTATATGGCATAATAAAAAGAAACCTTTAACAATTTAGGTATGGAGGAATTGTAGCTCATCACCATAAACTAACAAACAATACCCCCACCCCCCCCCCCCCTCAAACAGAAGGTCCTAGAAAGAGCAACTAAAAAAAAGAAAAGATATCAAAAATTAAGAAAGGAGAAAGTTAAATTATCCCAAATTTTCCAGGACTTGAATCTGTATACAGAAAATCCTAAAGGAATCAATCAAAAAGTTGTTAGAATAAAAGATATCCAGTACTTATTGCATAAAGTGAAAAAACTTAATATTGCAAAAGAAATCCATAGCCATTTTCTCACATACTAACAGAAATTTTATGAAAGTGAAACAATGATAGCACATTCTTATTTATAAACAGCTACACAAAATAAAAACCTTAGGCAAGACACTTTAACTAAGGAAATGAAAAAATATTCAACACTGAAAATTCAAAAAAACATTTTGATGCAAATAAATTCAAGATTATGAAAATATATGGAAGGATTAGATAGCCAATGTTTATGATTGGGAGAAAATTATATTGTTAAAATGGTCACTCTTACTCAAAAGTTAATCTGTAGATTCCACCTAATACTTATTAAAATATCCAATAGTATTCCTTATAGAAAATAGAGAAAAAAAAATCACAAACTATTAATGGAACCCACAAAAATACCTCAAGATAACAGTGAATTTCGGAGCAACAACTAAAGCTTGAAAGTATCCTATATATCCGAGTTCAAAATATGAGTACAAAGCTACTTATAATACCCAAAAACAGCATTATTCTGGCACAAAAATAGCTATGAGTGATCAATGACACAAGAGGTAAAGAACCCAAAAATATCTCCACACATTAACCAGCCAAAGGATCAACAAAGCCACGAACACAGAATTAGGGAAAGCATCAGCCTTTGTCATAATGGGTGTTAGATGACTCAATGTGTAGAATGAAATTAGACCAATTGTTCATACCATAGAAAAAAACTGACTATAAAAACTAAATGTTACTTAAGATCTGAACTGTAAAACTACTAGATGATAAACAATAAGGAAACATCTCCATGACATTTTCTGGGCAGTAAATTCTTATTAGATCTGACCTAAAACAATGTAAAGCAAAAGCAAATGTAGACAAAAAGGATTTTATTGGACTAAAAAATCTTCAGCACATCAAAGAGAAACAATCGATCAGAGTGAAGAGACACCCTCAGACATGGGCGAAATTATTTGTGCAAACTAAACTACTCTTGATGAAGGGTTAGTGTCTAAGAATGTAGTATCTAAGTAAAAGTTATGCTATACAAATCCAAACAACTCAATAGAAAGGAAAAAATCCTACAATTAAATAGTGTACAATTTTGTCTGAATAGACACTTCTCAAAAGAAGGCATAAAATTGTCCAACTCACCATTAAGTTTTGAATGCTTATCATCACTAATCATCAGAGAAATATAATTAAATATGACAATAAGATATCACATACAATTTGTTAGCATGGTTTATTATCAAATATGGAAAAACTACTAAATAATTGTTGGCTATGATGTAGATTAAAGGTTTTCACTCATTTATTGTTTGTGGGGAAATCGTAAATTTATAGTAAGAGCCATTAACAGAAAGTTGATATGGAGGTTCCTCAAATAAAGCCTCTTCATGACCCAGAAATCTCACTGTTGGCTAACATCTAAAAAGAAAAAGAAAATAGAAATAAATGAAAGAAAGAAAGAAAAAAAAAAACAGTATGCTTAAAAAAAATTTCTTCTGCATGCCCATATTTATTGCAGATTATCTAAAATAGCCCAAAGATATGAAATCAAATATGTTGCCCATCAGCAGATGGATGATGAAGAGGTAGAGAATAAAATTATTAAAATATTGTTCTGCCATAAAAAGAAAGAATTTCGGTTGTATTGGAGACAAAATTTATGAACCTGTGGAGAAACATGATGTATAGTAAAATAAACCAGGTAAATATAAACACAAATAGCACATGATCTCATCATGTGTAGAATTTAAAACTTGTTGATCCTCATAAAAATGGAGGAGTAATAATGTTAGGTTTCTGAGGCCACGAAATTTTTGTGGGGAGAGGATGTTCCTTAAAAGACAAATTATTTATTTTAGGAGGAATAAAATTTTAAAGCTATATTGTTTAATATCATAGTGGGCTCTATTGAAAAAGTATAGTATGTATTCTTGAAACTGCTGAGAGTTTATATTGTATTTCTCCTCTATAAAATGTTTACTATTAGTTAATTGGCGTGTGATTTTACCCTGACTTATAATCATTTTTCATAGTACCTGCATATATTATAAAACACAATCTTTGGTCCACGGGCAATTACATTTTATATTATCTGTTCATTAAAATTTTTAAATGTAAATTTTAAAATATTAAAAAGATAATTTTTTAAAAATTTGTTAAAAAATTTTCATTAGTGGCATTAGGTGTTACACATACTAGTAGGGTTCAAATTGTGACATAAACATACATGCATGAAATATAATTTTCTTTCTCCATTTTAGGCCCCAGGACTTCCTATTTCCCTCCTCTCTTCCCTATCTCTATTTCCCTTACCCTCTTCTAAACTCATCTTCCTTCTCTTTATTGTTTTTTATTTGGTGTTTTGTTGTTGACTATAAACATAAAAGGTGTAAATTCCTATGTGGTTGAATTTTCACCTATGTACATAGTTTGAATTTGGCAATTTTCATTCCACAGTTAATCCTCTTTTCCCTTCCCTCTTCCCTCCTCTTCAATCCCCTTCCTCCAAATCTTCTGATGTCCCCTTCCATTTTTATGGGATTGCCCTCCTTTTTTGGGGAGATTGCCCTCCCCTATTTTTCTGTAGCTTCCGGGGCTCTGAAGTAGGAAAACATTTTTGACCCTTAGTTTTTCTTCAGTTCTCCCTTATATTTACATAGCACAGATAATCCTCCAGTTCCATTATATTTAGCATCAAAAATTCCATTAATTTCAATCTTCTTAATGAATAAGTAAACTTTCTGTATACACACACACACCCCTGCACAAACACTTCATATCATATATATCTCATAAAATATCTAGTATATATTCACCCATATAACATATATGTGCATATATATGTATATGTATTAATTTTCTTTACCAACTCACTCTGCTAGACAAGCACCTTGACTGGTTCCATAAGCTTTGGCTATGACATCCACAGCTTTAAACAGTTGATGCAATATAAGTTGTTTTAGATAAATACCAATGTGTGGGATAGCTGAGGGTCCCTAAGGTGGGTCACATTTCTAGTCTTTTGGGGGAATAGCTCAGGCTGCTATTATTGTAGGTTTCCCAAAACCCCCCCCACTAATTTGCAGTACCCACCAAGCAGTGTATGACTGTACCTTTTTCCACACTTCCCTTGCCAGCATTTATCATTTATTTTTATTTCTTGTATGACTGTTTTTACTCTACCTGGCGTAAGATGAAAATCTAAATGTAGTTTTGACTTGAAATCCCTGATTTCATAGGGCTTATTGAATCTTTTTTCATATAATTTTTTTAGCTATTTAATCTTTCGTTTTAATAAAATATCCTGTTTGACTCCTTTTAGACATTTATTGATTGAAGTTTTTCATTGTTAAGACTTTTGTGTTCACTTTTATTTTCTGAATATTTTTCCCTGTTGAGGGACTGTCAGGCTTCTCCCCTTCGCCCGGTCGGTGGGGTCCCTTGTCGGGCAGACATGCAGGCCGTGCTGCGTCTGCAAACCTAGCGGCTGCGGCGCTTTATCTGTCGTATTTTCTCCTTCCTAGTATCTCCTGGGACGGGTAAAGGTCGGTCTATGGCCCCTTGAGGGCGAGGCGGTGGCGCCCCCCTATGTGGGCTTGGCGGTCCCCCGATCTCTTCTACAGTGGAGTTGGATGTAATCCGATATAGATGGAGGGGATTGGTGTGTGGTGTGTGTTGATTGTAGCCCGGCTTATGTGGCGGCGCTTGTTCGTCGGGTCTTTGGAGATCGTGTTAGGGTTTAGTCTGGACTCTTCGGCACTTGTTTGGGCGGGGTCTTTCTCTTTGGCTTTTGGGGGTATTGTGCTTTACTAACCCCCCCCCCCCCCCCCCCCCCCCCCCCCCCCCCCCCCTCCGACACCACCCGGCTAGCAAGATTTTCTCCCACTCTGTAGGCTCTCTCTTTTATGCTATAATTATTTTAATTTGTACCATCCCACTTATTGATTCGTGATTGTTTTTCTTGTGCTTTAGGGATCTTGGTAAGGAAGTCAGTGTCTATGCCAATATATTGAAGGGTTAATCCAATGTTATTCTGCTGTTAGCATTTCCAAAGTTTCTGGTTTTAATTCTTAGGTTATCTTTGATCCTCTTTGTAATTGACCTTTTGTGCACAGTGGGACAGAAAAACACAGATAACACACCAAACTTCATTCTTCCACACATGGCTATCAAGTTATTCCACTAGAATCATTTGTTTGAAAGTCGGTCTTTTCCTTGACATCTTTTTCAAGGACAATATGATTGTAATCTGTGTGGACTTTTCTCTATGACTTTCTATTTCAATTCCTATTATTATTCAGAACTGTTTTTATGACAAATTACCCATGGCTGTTTCTGTTACTATAGCTCTGAAGTATAATTTGACATTCTTGGAAATTGTTGAAGCTTCCAGGCCTCTTTCTTCTAGCTCATCGATTGCTTTGGCTTTTTCTGTGACTCTTTTAGTCCACTAAGATAATTATAAGGACTATTTCTTCTAGTGAAGAGTACAATTGTTAATTTTTCGGGGGATTTGCATTGAATCCTTGTAACACTTTTTGTTGTGATGTCCTTTTAGACAATTTCAAAGTTTAATTCTAGTCTATTCAAAGAACACAGGACCGGGCTTTCCATTCTTTTAAGTTCATCAGTTTCTTTCTCTGGTGTTCTATAGTTTATGGTTATAGAGATCTTTTCTCCTTCGTGGTTTTTCCAAGTTGTTTTTTCCTTTTCCTGATCTTTTCTTTTCTTTCTTCTTATTCTTTTTTATTGTTATGGTTACATTGGTATAGTTATCTTAATTTTATTTCTTGACAGATTTATTGTTGGAGTAGAGAAAAGCTATCAATTTATGAATGCAATATCTTCTATTCCACTGCACATTACTTTAATTTGATTTTTATCAGCTCACAGAAGGTTTTCTGATGATGTTTTTCGGGTCATGAATGATATAGGAATCATATTGTCAGCTAGCCACAGGTTAAAAGTTTGACTTTCTCTTTTTCCTATATTTGTATCCACGTTTAATTTCTTTCACTTTCGGGGTCTGAGTGCTCTGTGCCTAGAAGTTTTAATAAAATACATGAATAGGA
>JAKELJ010000470.1:0-26695 GCA_025594165.1 Tamias sibiricus
ACATGATTTCTTTGATATGTATCTACAGAACAAAACAGAAAAAAGAAAAAATGTTGGTAATTCAAAATTCAATAAATGAATTAAAAGACAAGCAACAGAGTGAAACAGAAACTCAGTCTTAGCAGTTTTCAGAATTGGGGGGCGGAATCTGGAAAATACTAGTCTGTACCTTTTGCATGTTCAACATCAGTAATGCTATGTTTTTATTGCTTATTGAAGAAATATATGTTGATTCCACTAAATATTACTATAATCATAAGAGGATGAGAAGGAAATTAATATTAGAAGGATTTTAATGTATTATGATTTTTAGAGAATACAAGATTTGTTGAATTTAGTATGCTGTAACCCAAACAGTAGTATTCCTGGAGCTAGTCAAATTAAATAAATTATTAGACAGCAAAATATTTTATTAGAGGGGTAGTCAACTTCTCATGGGGTAAGCAGCAATTCTATTGCTAGGATACAAATATTTCATGTGAAAGAAGTGTATCCTTAACCTTTGGTATACTACTTGATTAAATTGAAACCATGACATATCGCTCTTTAATGCAAGCTTTCTTACTATGGAGAGAGACTGTTCACATACCATTAGAATGTACTAATATAAAAATTAATAACAGAAAGTATAAAGTATTGGTAAGGATGTTGATGAATTTGATTTTATTGTACATTACTTGGTTGGATTTGTAAAGTGGTGCAGTCTGGTAGAGTATAATATAGCAATTCCTCATACTTTAAACACAAAAATTACTATTTGATCCAACAATTGTTCTTTAGGGGATATACCCAAAACAAATAAAAGCAGGGTCTCAAATAGGATTTGTACATTCTTGTTCAGAGGGCATTTATTCCCAATAGACTGAGGTGGAAGCAGCCCAAATGTTAATTAAATTGGATGAAGGATTAATACAAGATGTTTTGTATACATACATTACAACATTTTATAGCCTAAAAGAGGAAATTATAATACCTGGTGTGTCCGAATGCTGGTCATAAGTCCATGCTTGCTATATTTTATATGAAATAACCGTGTGATCATCTGTGCTAAGTGAAAATAAGCTAGTCACAACAGACTATTTATTGTGTTATTTCACTTATATGAGGTACTGGGTACAGTCACATTTTTGAGACATAGAGTAGATGATGATTTCTGTGGGCTAAGTAATGGGTATATGTTTCATTTGACAGATGAAAAATATCTGGAGACAGAGATGAGGTTTATGTAACAGTGTGAAGCGTTTTTACTGTTTGTCACTGTATTATTAAAAATCAGTTGGACTGGAGGTAGAAAGCTTGCTAGAATGGATTAGGCCTAGCACAGCATTAAATAAATATAAATAATAAATTTTTTGTTTTGAATTTTTAACCACAATTTACACATTACAGTGGAAGAAGAAAACAAGAGATAAAAGAAAAAATTATCAACCCTTTTTAATTTATTTTCATTTAAAAAGCAAGTTTTTATTTGAAATGATGAAGATTTGGGGGTCTGAGGTTTGACTTCTTGATTAAATAAAGATCATATATATATAAATTTCATATTACATCTATGTTATACACACTATACGTTAACTAACACACACCAATTCATAGGTTGAGGATCTATAATCTTCAAATTAAATAATATGAGATTTATGAATTGAAGTATTATGGAAAATGTCTGTGCTAATTATGCTTTACACAAAATTGATCCACTTCTCAGATTTTTACTCCCTGTAATTTTGCAGTGGCTTAGCATTATTGTCAAGGAGAAAAGTAGTTGTTGTAGGTGTCTTCACTGCACAGCACACCTTCATTTATATTTCTTTGGTGTGATGGAGGTATTTTTCTACTTTCGAATGTAAATTTTAAAGAATAAATGAACCATGACTTGTGTTTTTTAAAAAAATTTCTAATTTATTTTATGTTCTGTAACACATTTGTTTTGTGTGTAGTGTGTGTGTGTGTATTTGTCGTATGGGGATCAAAGAAGTCCGGCATCATGCATGGCTAGGCAATACACTCTACTCCTGTGATTACATCCTCAGACCCATAGATCAATAGATGAAGCATTCATCTGTTGATTGGTTGATCTGTCAAATAGATAAAGAAGTAAAACCTAACTAGGAAAATACTTTGGGCCTAAGGAAGTAGATGTAATGAATTATTTAAAGCAAAGAGAACAAATTCTGAAATGGCTAGCAGTATATTTTCTGATTCACTTTACTAAGGCCTAAGTTTAATAATAATGGCACTCCTCTTACTCATTTATGTATCTCAGATTCTGAAAACTTTGCTTTTGTGAACCATTCTCATCCATGGTAACTAACTGTCCAGATTGGCTTCCTTAGTTTTGAAATTGGCTTACCGACTCCATTCTTCCCTCCCTCAAAACTCAATTTTATTCTTGCTTTAGATGTTATATTCCTCCATGCAACTATGTTGATCAGTATATTTCTAGGGATACCACACAAATCGGCCTATTTGTTACCAAAACTGACATTTCAGATCTTACCAATGAACATTTCTAGGCTCTTAAGGGAGACAAATTTATTTAATTAATTTACTTTATTTTCTATTTCACTTTTTAATAGTGATCATGTTTTACATAATTTGGGGTTAATTTTAATGTATTCATATGATACATGAATGTGTATAACATAATTGCTCTATTTCAATGCAATACTATCCCTTCCCTCCATACTTGAATCCCATAACTCTACTCTATTTTTCTTCCTTCTATTAATTTATATTTTTCAATTTGTGCTATTACCATTATGCACAAAAGTGGAATACATTGTGATATATGCATATACTACCACATAGGAGTAATTTCATTTTGCAGTTCCTTCACTATTCCATCCCTGCTGTCTCTCCTTGATCTCATTTCCTCCACTGTTCTTTACTTTTATGAGATTTCCCCCACATTTTTTATTTCTTTTACTCTTTACCTTCCTTATACAAATGTTAACATTTCATAATTTCACTTAGTATTATGTTCGGTAATTCTATCCATTTACCAAGCAATTAACATAATTTTATTTTCTTTTATGCTAAGTAAAAACTCCATTGTGTTTATATAACCACATTTACTTCTATCCATCTGCTCTTTTGAGGGACACCTAGGATAGGTTCCACAATTCTTCTTTAGAATTGACAAGAATGATTGTGCTTCTATAAAATTTGGCATGCATCTATTGCTATAGGATACTAATTTCTAATCTTAGGACAATACCAGAAAGTAGGATAGCGGGGTCAAATGATGGGTCCATCATAGTTTGTGCGGAATCTCACACTGCTTTCTGAAAGTTGGATTGCACAACTTTTCAAGTCCCACCCGTAATAAATGAGTGTAGTTTCACCCCACATCCTCACATTATTTATTGTTATTTCTGTTCTGAGGATTGCCATTGTAACTGGAGTGGGCTGAAATCTCGGTGTAGTTTTTGGATTGTCATTTTCTTGATTGCAAGGATTTTGTACATTGTTATATATATTGGTTGCCCTTTTGTTTCTCCTTCTTTTGAGAAATGACTTTAATTCCATTGTCCACCTATTGCATGATTTTTTTTTAATTTCTAATTGTTAAGTTTTTGAGTTCCTTTGCATATTATGCACTGTTAATCTCTTGCAGATGAGTAATTGGGAAAAGTTTTTTTTTTTTTTTTTTTTTTTCATTTTGTATGGTTTTTACACTATTATTTGCTCTCCTTTGTTGTGCTGAAGCTTTTTTCTTCTTCTTTTTTTTTTTTTGGTTGTAGGTGGACACAATACCTTTATTTTTTTACTTATGTGGTGCTGAGGATCGAACAAAGGGCCTCCACATTGCTAGGAGAGACATTACTGCTGAGTCCCAGCCCTTGTGCTGAAGCTTTTTAATTTGAGTCTTTCCACTTATGATTCTTGGTTTATTTCTTGAAGCTTTAAGACGTCTTAATAACTGAAGTTGGTACCTGTGCTATTTTGTTGGTGTGTTCCAGTTTATATTTTCTTTAGATGTCTCAGTGTTTCTCATCTAATCTTTGGTCTTTGATCTACTTGAATTGATTGGTGTTCGGGGTAAGATATTGTAATCTACTTCATTCTTTATACTAATATATATCCATTAAATATTATATTATGGAGCATGTGTAATAAAATTATTCATTATTCCATAAGTACATAATAATAAAGCAATACACATGTCTCTATTCCCTGTACGTTTACACCCCACACAGCACATAAACACACCGTACCAATATTCTAGAGCCTGATGGGAGTAATGAATAAAAACATTTATTATGTTAATTCTCACCAATAATCTATGGTAGGACACTTTTTTATTCCCATTTTATAAAATATACTGATGTACAGGGCACAAACTAAAGATATAAAGTTGGAATTCTAAGCAAGCAGTCTCATTCCAATGAATATCGTTCTTCATCACCATACTTCTCTAACTTTAAAAAAATGGAAGTCTTAATTTGTTTCTTTCTAAGGCCTTGTAGGAGGAGATTGTGATTGTCATACAAAGTGAGAGAAAAATGAAACTGGCTACGAATTTCATGTGGAATAAAATCATATAATTTTCCACAGATATATGTGTAATGGCATATCTTAGCAGTGCGGGGGGGTGGGGGGTGGGGGGGTTGGTGTGTGTAGGTTTTTCGTGTATGTGAGTTTGAATTTATATAGGCAATATTTTATGAGGTATAAACAATTTTAGTAGGATAGAGACAGATAAAAAAATCCTGTGATACAGAGATTAGAAACAAATTAATTTAAAGAAGTATTTAAATGTAATTGAATAAGTAAAATGCTAGGCATTTTCATTTACAGTTGATTTCATGAATAGGTAGTATCAACAAACCAATTATGGAGTGCATAGAAAAAGCCAGGGCTATAAGTCACAATCTATCTATGTTGTTAATTTCTAACTGGGCCATTTTAATTGTTGTGTATGCCTTGGGCTACATTCTGTTAACACACATCCAACACCTGAGGCTTGTATTTTCATCTTTATACAATGGGAATTGCAAGATATTAACTTTTTAATTTTCACTACAACATTCAAAAACAAGAGAGTAATAAAGATAATTCTAGGATAAGTTGAAGGAATATGTGTGGTACTGTGGTATTGTAGGTTTTTAGTATCCTTCATATTGTAATTTATATTATTACACCTACTCAAACAAGGACAAATGGTTTGGTGTTAAATGCATCCTCACTCTGTACTAAGGGGAATGTATAGGATATCTATTTTTTACTGGGATGTCAGTATAGGTAGACATTATAGAACGTCTAATTCAATGCCTAGATATTTCTTTCACTCTACCTTTTTATTATGGGGACTATGAACTTTTTCTCCTGAACCTAGGTATGATTATCCAACCATCTGAGTGATTTTCAAGGGAGTTAAGGGAGAAGATTCTGCTGTTTTTCAATGGTTATTGCTTTCCACATGTCATTAAAGGGAGTTTCTAATTGTAACACATGTCTCTCAGTGTTGGTGGTACAGAAAAGTTGCTAAATTAATATATTTGGAGTAATAGTGGAACCAGTAAACTCACTTGAACAGGTGGTGTTTAGAAGGAAACTTCTCAGAAGCTTTTTCACCTCTTAAATTAATAGCAATAATTTATGTAGCTATACATGCCAGAATTTATACTCCATAATTTACAGTTCTGATGTTTATTTTCACAATACTTAAAATTAGATTTTATTATTTCCCTATTTTCTTGCGATGAGGAAACAAGGCAGTAAAGGCAAGTAACTTATTAAATTTTCCATCGTAGTAAATGCCAGGAGTCTGGTACACAGGCCTGGGTACTCTAGTTTCCTTGTTTCTTCCTCTTCTATAATGAGAAGGAAGATTTTTTTTCTAAAGATAAAACTAATATGAAGAAATAAAACTTTAGTTGAGATAAACTGAGTAAGGTTCTAGAAATTCTGACCTATGAACCTCGAAAGTAAGGCATTTTGATGGAAATCAGATTATCATTTTAGTTTAGAGAAATTCAACCACCTTTACAATATATATCTTTCAAAAAACTATGTATCCATTAGCTAAACTTAATCCAATTCAAACAAAACCAAACAAACAAAACAACAAAAAAAACAAAAAAACCCTTGCAGGATGAGTGACTAAAATGTTAATAATTACTTCCATAGTCGATTAAATAAAGTTACTTAATAAAAGGTAGGATTTGTTTACCAATGGTAACTAGGTATCCCAATGATAGCCCAATAGCAACTAGGGAGAATTGATGTCATTAACTGGATAATTCAGTTCACAGTAATTGGTTTAAAGGCTGAAGACCAGGATATCTCGCGCTCAGTTTTCAACTGGCTTGGGTCTTGAAAAACCTGCAATGTCTACTAAGTGCTATCCCGATGACAAAAAGGACCCATTTAATTAATGTCCATCATTTATCCTCTTAGATGAAGTGATTTTAACTGTTTCCATAGCCCAAGGTCCCATTACTCCTGAATCACTGGAACAGAAAAGGCAGGCAGCAGAAATATTTTAGCACTTTCCAAGACAAAATTTAAACAATAATAAATAAAACCACAACAATCAAAATAACCTTAGACAATCCTACCCACGTAGTAACTAAAAAATTAATGAACAAAGGAACAACAATAGAAAGATAGCTTCATTCTATCTCCATAGTCAGTGAATACATGCTTATGGAACCTCTTTGTCCTTCTCTAAGGTAAAAAATGAGGGTGTTTTCGAAACATACATAAACGTAAAGGAATGAGGAGGGCAAGTATGGTCAAAGTCCATTCCTTGTTTCCCTTAAACAGTATATCTATGATGTTTGCTTTTCTTTCTTTCTTTTTACTTCTTTTTTTTTTTTTTTAGGAGAAAAAATACCCAATTCATTGTAGGCAAATTGTGGAGTGATGCATTCAGTTGTGACCATATATGAAAGTAAAACTCTGAAGATTGCCTATCAGATGTGATTGGAGAAAAAATTGATGTCCTACTATTAGTAAATATTCCACAGAGAAGAGCATTAGGCTTCCTTTTTTAAGACTTGGGAAAGACATAAGGAGAAGAAAATTGTTACATTACTTTTTGGTGAATTAATTTATGAGTAGATTTTCCTCTGGGACTCAGAAGAAAGTGAAAACTGAACACTGAGTTGTCACAATTTGTGATAGTAGGAGTTGCGATAGAATCTGTGGAGGAGAAAAAATAAGTGATGATGCAGGTCACATAAGATGAGATGTGCTTCTTTCAGAGTGAATTTTCAGAACTGGGGCAATTCACAGGGCTTATTTTTAGCATGGGGACTCCCTCTATTTGTTAGCTTTTGTGTTAGTGTTGCAACAAATTTACAAAGTCCATGCAAGCTCAACTAGAATTGTCTTTTTGTTTCAATCTGTTTGTGCCATTTTTCTAACTCCACCTGATTTTCATGTTGTCAGTTACAGCTTTCCAAAAGGCAAGCATCACGAAACACTTCATTTTTTATCCATGTGTCTATGCAAAAGCTAAATAATACATAAAGAGTTTAATAGGGTACAAGCAAAAGTTACGATACCTGCCTCTGTCAGTCAGATAAGAGCTAGGAAGCTCGTTATCCAAATGAGAATAGTTGAAAGAGTACATTCTCTAACTGGGGAGAGATTCGATGAATTAATAGGAAGAATTCAATAATGCTAATCAGTGACCATGGCTAAAATTGTTGACTGTAATGGTTGAAAAAGTTTATGTCTCTGTATCATGCCCTCCCCAACAAATGATTTTACATATGCTTGGGTGTAACTAGACAGATAGCTGCTGACATTCTAGTATAACAGTATGTTTTTAAACTTACTGAGAATGGATTAGAAGGAACGAATCTAAGCTTATTCTGTGTAGAGCTTTTGGGAGTTTTGGTTGACCATACCTTTTGTTCTTACAAGAAAAACTGCACTGAGATAAATTATAAGCCAAATGAAAGATCAAGTAATTATAACATAACAATTAAATAGGCATTGTTATCGAATGTGATGACTGGAAATTCACGTAAAGTAACTGGTAAGCAGACCTTTTTAAATTGTGAACATTACTCATATGTTAGATGTTAATTACCTCCTCTAGAAAACCCGCTATTCTTTGGTAGATATGGATGGAATTATAAGCAACCCTTGAAAAATTCATTTGAAGAATTTTGGATTTGGTGAAGGTAAGAGAAATGTAAAACACAAAATTTAGAATAGTTTTTTAATATGGTTTAGATTTTATTTTCTTCCTGAAGTTCATGTAAAATATATCAGAAAGTTTGTAGCCTATCTTCACTTTATTTTGATTGGCTGTAAAATAAGTTCAGTTCTTGAGAAAGTTAGATCTTTAGAGAGTGATACGAAAAAATCTTGAAAACAGTAATTTATTTTTATTTGCTTACAAATATCTAGTATTTTTTATACCAACAGAACATTTTTGTCCAGTTAAGCGTATATATGTAGCCAAACCCCTTTTTAAAACAGATATAGTTTACACTCATTTTTCAAAATAGTGTTTATACTGGCCAATAAATCTTTTCTAGTCCTACTAAGAACCAATATAAGTGAATAAGTGAATACTTTGTTTTCACACTTATTGCTTAGCAGTTTGAAATGATCTATGTTTGCTCACTAAAATATTAAGCCATTGACAATTTTGGACTAAACTAATAGGATATTAATATGCATCCTTTACAGATATTAAGCTTGAATTATTTTAGGTGACTTCTTCAAAACAGTAATGGGATAGGAAAATAAAAAATTTTAAAAGAAGCATACTTTCTATTGGATTTTATGTCTCCCAATAATTTGGCTTATAGATGTTAACCTAAGAATAAGCCATAAATGATGACATAAATAAACATTTATTGAAAGAGAGAGTGGAACGTTGATTTTATTAGGACTCCTTTTTCTGTGAAGGTGAATACATTTATTGTATGGGTAAGTTGTGTTATAATGTTGGAAATCCTACACCAAAATATTACTTATTAAATTAATGTAAATGGTCTCAATTATACAATTTGTTGTAACCAGAAATCAATCAGAATAATATCATCATGATCATGGAAAGCAGTCAAAAGGAAGCCCATGTTTCCTAAATTATTCCTCATCTCCAAAGACTCTAATTCCTTGTCCTGAAAATTTTCTCTTTTCAGATCCGATATCTCACTCTTTCATATCTTTGATATTTCTTTCACGTGCCGTTTTTGTCAGTTCACTATAATATACATACTATTGGGAGCATTCTTACAAATTCTACAAGGATGAAATATAAATTGCTCCAATGAGTCCCAGGCCTTCCTAGCCCTTCCTTCTGCCTCCATTCTTTGCCTTTCTTCTACTTCCATGGATTTGCTTCTATTTAATTTATACTTTTAAAATATAGTGCATTGTGGATACACATGAAATTGTAATTCATGTGGCTATGATTATATAGGTATCTATGAATGGTTTCGATTCATTTCAATGTTCCTCCTTTTTCATCTACCTCCTTTTCCCTTATACCATTTTTCTCCTCGTACTGATCTTCTTCTATTTTCATGAAATTCCCCCAACATTTCCCCCATCATTTTGGTCTTCTAGCTTACACATAAGAGAGAAACATTGGACTAGATCCTTTGTGGGTAGTAATTTTATCATTAGTATTCTTGCTGTTAAATCTATTTACCAGCAAAATGCATACTATCATTCTTCTTTAAAGCTTAGTATACTTCCATTGTGGTATAAATACACATTTTCCTTATCATTTTTTTTTCTCGTTTTGTAGGGACATCTAGGTGGGTTTTTAGCTTATTATATTGGAGAATTGTGCAGCTTAATCATTGATGTGGATGCATTTCTTATGGATGTGGATTTTATAATTTTGCATATATATAGGAGGGAGTGGGAGGGATATGGGGGTCATATGGGGATTCCGCTCCAAAAACTTTTTACTTCATACTGATTTGCACTGAGATTGTAATGATTTGCAATCCACACAGTGTCTGGGTATTACTTTTTGCCATGTCATCCCAACATTTTTATATTTGTGTTCTTAATAATTGTCATGAAATTTAATATAGTTTTGAGTGGTATTTACCTGATTGGTAGACATGTTGCTTTTTTTTCATACATTTATGGAAATTTTTTATCCCATCTTTGCGAATGTTCCTTTAGATCTTTTGTCCCATTTAATTAATTTAGATTTTTATGTGTTAAGTTTTAAATATATATTATACTAAGCCCTATCTGTAGAGCAGTGGGTAGCAAAATTTTCTCCATATTGCTAGGCTTTTTTCGTGTTCTTTTTTTTTTTTCTTTTTTTTTTTTGTGGTTCCAGGGATTGAACTCTAGGGGGCCTCGACCCACTGGGTCACATCCCAGTCATTTTTTGTTTTTTATTTAGAGACAGGGTCTTCACTGAGTTGCTAATGCCTCGCAAATTGCTTGAGGCTGGCTGTTGAACTCACGATCCTCCTGCCTCAGCATCCCAAAGTGCTGGGATTACAGGCTGTGCGCCACCGCACCCGGCTTCTCTTCGTGGTCTTGTTTCCTTTACCATACAGAAGAATTTTTAATTTGATCTATCCTATTTTTGATTATTGCTTTTATTTCTTGTGCTTTTGATGAGTATCTTGTTAATGAAGCTAATGCCTGTGCCAATATGTTGTAATGGTGAATCCCACACTATCTTCTAGCAGTTATAGGCGTTTCTGGTGTCTATTCCAGGTCTTTGAGTTCCACTTTGATTGACTTTTATTTTTTTTTTTTTTAAGGCGAAGAGTTGGGTTCAAGGTTTGATTGTTCAAAATTACAGATGTACAGTTTCCCAGCATCATTTATAAAAAGTATATCTTTCCTCCAGGTTAATTTATGGCAAATGTGTTGGTATCAAATGGACTGTATCCATGTTGATTTGTCACTTTGTCTTTCCTATTATATTATACTCATATTTTTGTTTTCTGTTATTGATCGCTGTAACATGCTGTTTCACTTATATAGTTCGCCAGCATAAATTTGAGATCAGGTATTTTGATGCCTTATGTATCAGTCTTCTTGTTCAGTATTGCTGTGATTATTTCTTGGTACTCTTATTTTTCCCAATGAATGTCATTGGTTTTTTTTTCAAATTTTTTCATTCGAAGTTGTTGTATATGGACAGTAGGAATGCATTACAATTCATAATACACTTTTAGAGACACATTTTTACATATCTCTTTGTTGTATACAAAATATACTTATTACCATTTGTCTGTCTTCATACATGTACTTTGGGTAATGCTTATCCATCTCATTCTACCTTCTTTTTTTTTTACCCTCTTGCTCCTTCCATTCCCCTCCTTCCCCCTTGACCTTTCTAGTTTTCTTCTTCTTCTTTTTTTTTTAATTTGAAGTTGTTGTATATGACATTAGAAAGTCATTACAATTCGTAATACACATATAGAGAACAATTTTTACATATCTCTAGTTGGTTTACAAAGTATTTTCATTAACCATTCATGTCTTCATACATGCATTAGGGGTAAATGCTATCCATTCTCATTTTTCCATCTTTTTTTTTCTTGATAGGGATTTCATGTTATACAAAATGCTAATTAAAGATCTAAGAGCTAGGAAGGATGTGTTTGGGCAGCAGTGTGTGTGTTGGGAAGTAGCTTCCCTGACCCTTGAATAGATTTCGTGGGATGGTCCCTGAGATCCAGATTTACCTGCAGAGTTTGGCATATGCATGAACTTAGGGATGTGTTGGTTAGGATCTTTTCAAAAGAGATTTCACCAACAAAGCACTAAGGTCTGCTGATTAGATGTGAACCCCCATCAATATGAGTTCCCTTTCTGGAACTCTGCACTAGACCCACTTGGGAGAGTGCATTGAATGTGGTCTGTGCTACAAAACTCCAACTGAAAGTACTAGACAGTTTATCCTACTTTTTATACTCGTGCGAAGGGAAAGGTCAGAGCTAATTCAACCAGCTTCAGTATAAAGCCACTCTAACTGGCAGTTTAGTGAGCATTGTAAAAAGAAGAAGGGGTATTAAACAATATACAAACCCGCTTGGGGGTCTCCCTTCCCTCCCTCTCATTTCCCCGCACCCCCCCCCCCCCCCCCCCAGTACATATTATCTTAGCACTGACAGGAAGAAACAGAAATAGGGACAGTTGGCATAGGCAAGGAACAATCCATTCCTTTTCAATTATTTTGACCTATTTTCATTGTAAGACATATTCTTTTTCAATTTCATTTAGAATATTTTCCATATTTTTTCTCCCTTTGGTTTGTGTTTGTGTGGTGTGTTCTTGTTGTGCTGATTGATTCGATAGACATATATACGTGGCATTTTTCTTTATTTTTATCATTTTAACATTTGTGATATAATTATCTTTTCTTGCCTTTTCATTTGAAGGTTAGGGTACTTAGATTTGTTGGTTTTATTTTTTTGTTTTATTTTGTTTTCTTGTTTCTCTTTCTCTCACTTCTCCCACTAACAACCTAAATTCTCTTGCTCTTTTCTTTCTCTCTCCTTTTACTTTGTTTCCCCTATTTTTCTCATTCATATAACCACCACTTGCTATATCTTCTTTCTGCATTTCTTTGTGTTTTGGTTTTTGATCTTTGTAAATGTCTAACTTCCTAACACATTTTTTCTTTCTCTTCACTGTATTTGAGCATCGTTTTATAACTAATTGGTTTATATAAATTACTAGGTTCTACCATTTATATTTTTTCAATTATACTCATATGGGTTAAAACAGTTGACAACTACTTTCATACTTTAAAGACAGATCTAGTTCATAGTTATTTATTTTATTTTATTTATTTTTTGCTGCTGGACAATTGCTGATTCCACATTTTTTATTTTATTTTATGGTAACTAAATTGTAGATAACATGGTAGGAATTGGGTATCTATTTTAATACTGTATATTGTTAATCTGTTATTACTTTTATTTGCTTCCACGATCCTTAGAGGGTGCTGGGATGTACAGGGAACACTACAAGTTCACAGTAAAAAGATTTTGAGGCTTAATTAAACTCAGCCAAAGGACAACATACCATTCTTCAAACCAAAATTAATGACATTAAAACTTCATCCATAGTTTAATATACAAATAATAGAAGTAGAAAATCCCCAAACCAGTAATAACCAAGGACCTCAAGTAAAATTGCTATTGGCTGGGCCCTAGGCCCCACTCACGAATATCCACTGTATAGAGCAAAAAACAGAATATTAACACAAAAGGCTAGGGAAAACACTACTTAAGAAGGCTCGTCTTCATTAAAAGAGGCTTTGGGAGAGAACACTGTTTTCTAAAAAGGTCCACATATACAGTGGAAGAGATATTCATTCCAACAGATGCATGAAACCCAACCATGAATACAAGAAATATGGAAAAAAATTTTAAAAATTTAAAAAGTGAATGGCACCTCTAAAGTTCAAATTTCACCAGAAACTGATCATAAACGTGTTGAAATAGGACCAAAAATGTAGATAAGGAATTCAACTAATAGTGTTTAAAGAATAATCATTAAATTCAACATAACAGAACAACAGAATGCATTAAGGAAGTCAGTAAGGATACAAATGGTGGAAATTCAATTAGGAGATTGAATATGAAAAGAACCAAGCAACACACCTTGGAAAATTAACGACACAATAAAGAATATCGTCAAATTGAAATTCTCCTTAATAAAGTTAAAACCATGTGAAATAAAAATATAAGTCGCAGCCTTTAACAAACAACATTTAAAGAAAAATAAGTAACCATTATTAGAATTATACAAGGACTGAGAAAAACGGTTGATATAAAATTTAAAAATCATTGGAATTTAGGCGGTTTGATAGATGCAGATAAGTAATGGATAACAGCTTCAGGAAAAAATAAGGAGAAACATTTTTATTATAAAAATGAGGGAGTTGGTGTTGTAGATTCAGTGGTAGAGTGGCAGCTTGGCATTTGGAAAGGCAATGGAATTCAATCCTCAGCACCATGTATAAAATAAATTAAAATAAACAAACAAAAAAATAAATAAAGGGTATGTGTCATTACAACTGAAAAATAAAAATAAAAATAAATGAATTGTCCTAGATAAGGAGGCATCAGAACACCAAATAAACCAGTGTGTGTGGGTGTGTGTGTGTGTGTTGTGTGTGTGTATACACGCACACAAATATCACATATTAATATATTTAATGTATATTTGAAAATTATATATTTTAAAAACATATATATTTAATATATTTGTATTTACACACTATTTTAAAAAATATTTGCGTGACAAACTATAAATGTTAAAATAAAGAACAAATAACTAGAATTTTACAAAGGTCATTAGAAAAAATGTCACATGTTCAATGTAGAGGCAAGACAAAATTTCTTCCATTTGCACATGTTCTAAAAGCAGGATATTGGAAATGATATGTTCCAAGTTCTAAAGGATAAATTCACTGTCAAGCAAATTAATACTTCTGGCCAAGTATCATTCAAAGCATAAAGGAAAAATTCCAAATTTTAACCCAAAAGAATTTATGACTAGTATGTATTCATATCTTAACTTAATTAAAAGAATATCTCCACAAGAAGAAATTTTAAAAATGAGCTCACAGATGAACAGATGGGGCACTTTGAAGTGTAATGGAGCCAAATGAGAAATAGGATCAAATTAACATAAGAATTAAACGACAGAATATAATAAACATTTCTCTAACAACCTTTAATGTAAATGGTTTAAACCTACATTAAAAAAACATATGGTGGGAGAAACGATTTTTTTAAGGACCCACCTATATAGTGTTTCCAAGATATTTCCTTCAGAGGCAAAGACAGACTCAGCTGTATGTGATAGATAATGTTTTTTTGTACCACATTAATTGGAGTTGATAAACAAAAGGCAGTAGCCACTCAGCTACTCTCATAATCTTGATAAAGCAGACTTAAAACCAAAATTAAACTAGAATAGACAAAGGGTCACTTGTAGAGGTAAAATCCATTAAGAAATTATAGCAATAATAAATATTTATGCCCCAAACTTGGTTGCAACTATTACATAAATAGGCACTTCACTCAAGTTAAAAGCCTCAGGTATTACCCAGTAAAGAATACTGATGGATCTCAATACATTCCAGTCACTATTTAACTATTTTTATTATTTTAAATTATTTTTGTTTGTTTCCAAGCACTTAGAAAAGGACTTCTTTGGACCTGAAAACCATTATAAATCAAATGGATCTAACAGTCATCTCTAGAATATTTTATGTAACAATCATTGATACACTTTCTTCTCTGTGGCTCATGGAAAAACCATCTCCAATATATATAACATTTGAGGCCACAAGAAGACTCTCATAAATAAAAGAAATTGTCAGAATTTTTGCATCTTGTCAAATCATGACTGAATTAATTATAAATCAACACGAAAAAATCTATCACAAAACTATAAGAAATGGAGACTGAATATTAATATGAACGATGAATGGGTGGATAAATGAAAATCAGTGGAGTCATTTAAGAAAAATCTTTGATACAAGATCCCCGGGTCATGAGAGGCAGTTTTAATAGGAAGTTTATCCCTGAGTGCCTACCTAATAAGTCAGTAGATCCTAAATAAACAACCCGATAATGGTTCTCAAGGCCCTTGAAAAGAAGAACAATACACTTCCAAAATCAGTAAAAGGAAGGAAATTGATTAATATCAGATCTAAAATCAATGAAATTGAAACTAAAAAGCAATACAATAATGAATAAAGAGTCAGTTCTGTGAATAGATTAACAAGATTGATAAGCCCATAATCTACAACTAATCAAAACATAAACAGAGAAGAGCCAAATAATAACATTAGAGATAAAAAAGGAGAAATTACCACAGACTAACAAAAGTCAGAGGATTTTTAGGAACTATATGAAAATTTGTACTCCTTTGTGTTGAAAATCTAGAAGAAATGGATTAAATTTCTAGGGACACATAACAATCTGTTGAAATTGAATCAAGAGGATATGGAAAATCTAAGCAAAACCAGATAATCTATTAATGATATAGGAGATATAATTTAAAAAAGGCTTCAAAAACTATAGAATCCTAGAAGAATTACTAATACTCAGCATAAAATGTACAGGAATCAATTTTATCAATAGGACCTAAAGCTCTGGAAGTACTGCAAGATTTAATAATATGGGATGGCATAGAATTTTAAATAGCCACAGCAATATAAGTAATTAAGAATGAAGATAGTAACTACAGTAGGAGAAAATAATTGGTAGCTTCTTTCTGACAGAGGATTATTACCTAGAATATTATGAAGACTTCAAAAATCTTAACACAGAAAACAAATAACACATTTAATAAATGGGCTAACTAGGATTAATCCAGGGTCACTTATCAAAAAATAAATTCAAATGGCCTGCATATATTGAAAAAAATATTCAAATTATTAGCATTAAAATATAAATCCAAACTCATAATGTAATTTCATCTCACAACATTCAGAATGGGCACTTATCAAAAATAAACAATAATAAATGTTGGAGAGAATGTGCATAAAAATGAGCACTTTTGCACATTGGTGGGATTGTACATTAATACAACCACTTTGTGAATCAGGAATGGTGTGTTCTCAAAAAAGCTGGTAAGGAACACCATATGACCCGACTATGGCATTCCATCAGTATTGTTCATAAATAACTTAATGTACAACTACTCTAGTGATATACACATACATGTTTATTACATCACAGTATAATATTACACTATGTAACCATTATTAGATGCCCATAAAATAGGATTAATGGGTTATGATAAAATGTGGATTATATATTACACAATAGGAGTTTTAATCAGCCATAAAGAAGAATGAAATTATCGCATATGTACGTAATTGGATGTAACAATGACAAACATTACATTAAGTGAAGGAAAACTTGTAAGGTCAAATGTCAAATTTTTATTTAATTTGTGAAAGCTAGAGAGAAAAAAAGAAAAAGAAAATTTGGGATGATTGCAGGGGATAGTGAAGGGATATCAGTAGGAATAGAGGAATGGAAACCACGGGTGGAAGGTGGAATTTCTGGAAAAGTATGGCCAATACATTTTTATATTGTGTGCATGCCCTAATATGTAACAAAAATTCCACCATTTTTGTATAAGTAACAGCACATCAATACAAAATATGGAGAAAAAGTGATCTTTAAGGCAATTATATCTTTACTAAGAATTATTATAGTTATTAATGTCTCATCTGATTTCCTAGGAGTGTGATGCGATGAGAAAGTATGTGAAGTAGTGAAGTATAACCTAATGCTCTTAGATTTTTGTAATTCTCTTTCACGTATGTTTTATGTTATATATAAAAGCCACTATACAGTATCCAAAAATATTGTTGATATTCATGTGAAAATGTTGTACAAATAAAGTGTGTGTGTTGGGACTATGTTGCCAAGGGATAAGATTTGACTGCTTACCAACAACCTTAAAGGACGGGGGCTTAAACAGGGGTGTGGCTATGGACGTAGGTGAGAGCTGAACCCTTGCTTGCTGATTGGTTAGTTCTAGGCTATTTCAAGTCAATGCTTGTTCAATAAAGAGAGTTTTTTCGGACATCGTTGCTATATACAAGACTTTCTAGGGCTGTGGCGTGTTTTCTGTTCAAACGACAGAGGTAAGGGCATCTTGCGATTTCTGTTCTTAAGCTCGCCCCGCCGGGTGAGTTGACATTCTTCTTGCAGGGCAAGAGAATTTCCCTTTAGGCCCAGAAAGGGAGAACTCGAACCTGGCTCTATTCATAACTCGGTACCCGGCAGGTTGGCGTCCCAAAAGTGGGGCCAAGGGGGAAAAAGGAAAATATCATCGGTGAGCTTAACAAGGTTAGAGACGCTGCGTCCTCTTTCGCTGGCAGAAATATCCTTTTATTATGGGACAAATTTTAGCATTGGAAATCACGAGAACCCAGCCTTGAGGCGTGGCGCGGTTTCTCAGAAAGCAAGGTCTCCAAATATCTGACAGTCAAATCGGAGGTGATCTGGACTTCATTAAAACGGGCGCTCTGGCTCCCAAAGTCTGGATTTTAATTCTTCGGTAGATTGGGACGAAATAATAACACAAATATTTTTTTTTTTTTTTTTTTTAATATTTATTCTTTCTCTTTTATTTTTCCTTCATAGTACAATTTTTTTGAGTTTTTTTATTTTTATATTTTTATATGTACAACTCATAGGTGCATATGTTTAGTTATCTTTTTACATACAAACTGTTTGTATACAAAGTATATTCGTACAATTTAGGTCTTAATCATGCATAAGGGAAAATGATTATCTGTCTCATTCTACCCACCTTTTTTTTCCCCTCTCCTCCCTCTTGCTCCCTCGCCTTAACCCTCCCCGTTCCCTTGAACCATTCGAGTTATTCCTCTAATCCTCCTATGTACCGGTCACCATTGCACAAACAAATACTTTTGAATATAGCCCGCCTTATATAACGGAGAGGAACATGGTGGTACTTGGAATTTCTTCGACAGACCTGACACTACATCTTCACTTAGCATTAGGTCTTCCAACTTCTCATCCATTTACCCATAAGCAAATGCCATTTAGTTTTATTAATCTATTTATTGCTGGAGATCAATTTCCAATTTGTGGCTAGATAGCCTACCTTCTTTTTCTAATCCACGTCATGGTACTGTGGGACACTCATAGGTTGATGACCACACGTACCTAAGGCATATTGTGAAGAGTGTTCAGTCTTCAAAACCTTGAAGATAGCTGTTGTCTACTGATATATATGCTTTTATTGTTATAGTCCTTAGGGAATAGACCCAAGAGTGGGATGGAGCTGGGTTCTTAGGTCTTGTATTTCCATTCCCAGTTGTCCAACTGATAGAATCTCCGAGTAATTAGCTTTCCATAACGTTGTTGCACACCATTGCTAGCGTCCCCACCAGCATTGAAAGGAGAGTGCCTTTTTCTCTCCACATCCCTCCTTCTCAACCATTGTATGGTTGCTTGTGTTTATTGAAGGCGGCCATTCGCTGACTCTGGAGTGAAGATTTTGAAATCTTAGAGCGTTGTTTTTGACAGTTGTCTACTTTCGACTAATTCTGCCAAGCTGATGTAGAAACATTCTTTTCATGTATGTTGAGTTGATTACTCGTGTATCTTCTTCGTGAGAGGTGTCTTCCCTCAATTTCCATATAGGCCATTTATTGACATTGGGTTTTATTTGTTTTTTAGGTGTTTTTAAAGTTTTCTTTCTGAGCTTCTTATATATATTCCTCTATGAGATTATGCGCTCTTTCCTGTTGTGCATAGTATCTTAAATATTCGTGTACCCAATTTGTTGGCTGCTCTCAATTCACCTCACTGCATTGTTTTCTTTTGATGCAAAAGAAGCTTCTTTTAGTGTAAAATCTACTCTTCCATTTCCAGTATCAGTTCTTTCGTAGTAATCTCCTTTTGCGCTCCTTCCTAATCAAGGGATTCTTGATTAAGGAACTTGGCCTAATATGGGGCCTAAGCTCATACAGTGTTGAATAATGGGAGCTTTATACTCTTCTTGTGTCTTCTATTTAGGTGTATGTCTGCTCCTTCTTAATCCTAATCCCATAGAGTTCCTACGGATACCAAACCTTGTCATTGAGTTTTTGTTGCATGGTGAGGAGTTAATGGTTTAATTTCATTTTGGTTAGCATTATGGATTTCCAGTTTTCCTCAGCAATGCCCTAGTTTCTGTGTGAAAGAGGCTCTCTCCTTTTCTTCCTTCTCTGATCTACATTTTTTTTTTGTGCTACCTTTGGCTAAGATATATAGATTAGCTGTTTATTAAATTGTATTTAGGTCGCACTGTATCCTCCTCAATTTCTGTACCAGTGGTTCGCTATCTCCAGTTCGGTTTTTATGGTGGCCAAGTACCAAGCTGTTTTTGTTTATCTTATGTTATTTTTGCCTGTTGCTTATAGTTACTAATTTAAAAGTCGGGTATGTGTATTGTATTGCCGGTTTCTCCCCCTTTATCCTCCTTGCTTCACTTTTCCTTTTTTTTCACTCATTTTTTTTTTTGCTTTCTGTCTCCCTGCTTTCTCTTGCTCTAGGTTTTAGTTTAGAGGATTTCAAGTAGATTCTTTTTTGCTTTTTATGCTATTCTTGGTGGTCGTATTCGGCTTATGGGTTTCTGTTTTTTCCAGATGAAATTTTTCCATTGACTTTCTTTGTTGATGTTTCTCTGGTCTGGGGGGTCTTGACTCGTACTTGTATTTTTTGCTATTTTCTTTTTTTTGTTTTGTCTTCTGTTTCTATTCTTTTGAAGAAGTGTACCATTTGTGGGTTTGGATTTTTTGAGTAGGAATTTGTGCAATTAAATCTTGTATAATGCTTTTGGTAGTATGGACATTTTGACAATATTAATTCTACCTATCCTCGAGAGCAAGGAGTAGGTCTTTCCCATCTCGTCTGAGTTCATCTATAATTTCTTTCTTAGTGTTGCTATAATTTTCGTTTATACAGGTCTTTCACCTCTTTTCGTTAGGTTGTGATTCCCAGGTATTTTATTTTTTTTTTGATGCTATTGCAAATGGTGTATTTTTCCATCATTTCCCTTTCAGATCTTTGTCGCTGATGTACACAAATGCCTTTGACTTATGTGTATTGATTTTGTATCCTGCAACTTGCCAATTCGTTTACTAGTTGTAAAAGTTTCTCTGGTAGAGTTTTTTGGGTCTTCTAGGGTAGATTATCATATCATCAGCATATAGTGCTTCAATTTGAGCTCTTCTTTTTCTATCTTGATCCCTTTGAATTCTTTCGTTCTGTCTAATTGCTTCTGTCATGGCCAGAGTTTTCCAGTACTATGTTAAATAGCAGTGGTGTGAAAAGGGTACATCCCTGTCTTGTTCCCAGTTATCTTAGAAGGAATGCTTTCAATTTTTCCTTCCATTTAAGATAATGTCTATCTCGGCGGCCTTTGCATAAATAGCTTTTATTATGTTAAAGATAATGTTCCTTGATATTCCTAGTTTTTCCAGTGTTTTGAACATAAAGTGTGTTTGTATTTTGTCAAATAGCTTTTTTCTGCGTCATATTGAGATGATCATATGATTTTTGTCTTTAAGTTCTATTGATGTGATGTATTATGTTTATTGATTTCCGAATTTATTGAACCAGCCTTGCATCCCTGGGATAAACCCCCACTTGATCGTGGTGCACTATCTTTTTGATATGTTTTTTGTATCCGATTTGCCAGGATTTTGTTGAGGATTTTTGCATCTATGTTCATTAAAGATTGATGGGCCTGAAGTTTTCTTTTTTGGATGTGTCTTTGCCTGGCTTTGGAATTAATGTAATATTGGCCTCATAGAAAGAGTCTGGAAGAGCTCCCTCTTTTTCTATTTCTTGAAATAGTTTGAAGAGCATTGGTATTAGTTCTTCTTTGAAAGTCTTATAGAACTCGGCTGTA
This sequence comes from Tamias sibiricus, assembly GCA_025594165.1. NCBI lineage: Eukaryota > Metazoa > Chordata > Mammalia > Rodentia > Sciuridae > Tamias > Tamias sibiricus. The sequence continues at coordinate 21,373 of JAKELJ010000470.1, forward strand.
AAACCCATCAGGTCCTGGACTTTTCTTGTGTTGGTAGCTTTTGATGACATCTTCTATTTCTTCGCTTGTAATTGATCTATTTTAAATTAAGTATAGCCTCCACATCCAGTTTAGGCTAAATCATATGACTCTAGAAATCTGTCAATGCATTCAGTATTTTCTATTTTATTAGAGTACAAGTTTTCAAAGTAATTTCTATTTATATTCTGTATATCTGAGGTGTTTGTTGTGATATTCCCTTTTTCATCACGAATGTTAGTAATTTGAGTTTTTTTCTCTTCTTCTTTTCGTTAGCATCGCTAAGGGTCTGTCAATTTTTGTTTATTTTTTCAAAAGAACAAAAAAAAAACATTTTTAGTTTTGTCAATTTCTTTTTTGAATGGTTTCCTTAGTCTCAATTTCATTAAATTTCTGCTCTGATTTTAATTTATTTCCTGTTTCTTTCTATACTCTCTTAGGTGTTGGTCTGTTCTTCTTTTTCTAATGCTTTGAGGTGTGATGTTAAGTCATTTATTTGATGGTTTTTTTTTTCCTCTTTAAGGAAATGAACTCAGTGCAATGAATTTTTCCTCTTACTACTGCACTTCATAGTGTCCCTAGGAGATTTCTATATGATGTATTCTGTGTTCTATTTACCTCTAGGGAATTTTTTGATCTCCTCTTTGATGTCTTCTTCAACCCCCTTGTTCATTCAGTAGCATGTTGTTTAGCTTCCAGTTGATGGAGTAGTTTTTTCTTATTCCCTTGGTTTTGTTCGTTGATTTCAACTTTCATCTCTTCTATGGTCCCGAGGATAGCATGCAGGGTAGTATCTCTCATTTTCTTATTATTTGCTGAGAGTTGCCTTGTGACTATATAGTTATGGTCTATTTTGCGAGATGGAAGCCTATGTGCTGCTTGAAAAGAAAACTGTGTATTCGTTTACTGAGGGATGAAAGATTCTATATTTGGACGTTAGGGTCTTTAAATTGTTAATTGTTTTTGAGGAGGCTTAACAGTTTTCTTTGTTTAGCTTTTTGTTCTGGATGATCTATCCATTGGTGAGAGAGGTTGTGTTGAAGTTCCCATAGAATAACTGTCTGTTGTGGTCTATTTTACTCACTTGAACTTAAGAAAGGTGTTTCGTTTGATGAATGTAGGTGCTCCATTATTTGGGGCATACTAGATTTATGATTGTTGATATCCTGTTGATGGAAATGGTTCCCTTAAGTAATAAGAAATATCCATCGCTTTGTCCCTCTGATTAATTTATGGTTGAAGTCTACGCTTATTTGATATGAGAATGGAAACCCCTGCTTGCTTCCGCGCGGGCCATGTGAGTGTGATAAGACTTTTCCCAGCCTTTCACTTTCAGTCTGTTGATGTCTTTTTCGTTATGCGGCTGTGTTTCTTGGAAGACATGCAAATTGTTGGGGTCGGTTCTTTTAATCCATTCTGTTATACTGCACGGGGTCTTTTGTTTGGTGAAGTTTAGGACAGGAAACATTTCAGGGTGACTAGGGAGATCGTGATTTTTATTCCCCAGCCTCAATGTTTTATTTGATCTTGATGGTCTTTTAGTCTCTGATTGGGTTTCTCTTCTGGGTTGTTATTTGCCGTTAGTTTAAATATCTCCCTTGGTTGATTTTTGGTTATCAGCTTCTCTTCTTACTTCATGAAAAAAATGGTTGTCCCTGGATGTTCAGAAGGTGCTGGCTTTCGTGTTGTGATATATTTTAAACTTGTGCTGGTACATGGATGGTTATGTATTGTCATCTTCGAATCTAATAAGTCTCATATTTTGCTGGATATAAGATGCTTGGGTTTGTACATCCCTTTGTCTTTTCAGAGCTTGTAAATTATAGCATATTCCAGGATCGGCTTGATTTTAAGCGTTCTGGGTTGAAAAGATTATGAACATAGTCTGATTGGGTTCACCCCCTTATATGCTATATCTTGCTGTCCTTTTCTATTGTGGCTTTTAGTATTCTCTTTCCTTGACCTCATGTGTGTATGGTAGGCACTTTCCTTTTATAATGTGTCTTGGGTGTGGATATGCTTGAGATTTTTGGGTGTTTGGTGTTCGGTATGCCTCTTGGAAACTTGAGGTTTTCCAATTTCATTCCTAACGTTTGGAAAAATTTTCTTGTAATTATCTTCGATGTAAATAAAGTTACTCATTCTGTGGCTTGTCAAAGACTCTGTCCCCTTCCTCTATGCCAAGTCACTCGTGAAGTATTGGACTCTGTCTGTGCTGTCCTTGGCACTTACATTCTATGGATGTTAAATGTTCATGGTATTCATTAAACAGTTTTGCCTGTATAGTCTTAAATTCTTCTTTGAACGACTAGTATATTTTGTCTTCATTGTCTGATGGGTTCTATCTTTCCAGAGTGGTCTTTTATTATATGGGAGATGGCTTTCAATTTGATAACTTGTTATTTTTTTGTTGTTTATTGCTTCTTTTTCATTCTAGGGAATTTTCTGTTGGGTTTCTTCTTTAGAGCCCTGCTATTTCCCTATTGAAGTATTCTGTGTACTTGCCGGGAGTGTGGATTTTTGGGAAGTTTCTTTGTCAAAATGATCTTGATGCCTCCTGGTACTTGCCTCCCTGCATCTCATTTTTGAGTTCATCTTTAAGTTCCTATAATCCATTTTTGGCTACTATGTGGATGTTGACTAAATTCAAGTCTCTGGCATTGGACCACACTTGTGCTTGCCATGATCAGCTATCGATGAGAGTATCTTCTTGATGGTTTGTGCTCAATTTTCTTCCCTTGGTTTTTTCATGTTGCTAGTCCGCTAATTTCCGTGCGTGTGTGTATATCTTCATCCTGCACTATGGGACTCCCTTGGACTATTTCGATTTTACCTTTAAAAGCTAAGTTGTTCCTTGTAGTACAATGCTATCAGATCACTTATAATTCCTTTTTATACTTTTAAAACCTAACAACTTTCTATTCAGAAATCCAAGTTTGGTCACAATGTAAGATTTGTGGCTATCCGATATTATTTCCAATTTACTTGTACGTTTCTGATAGGATTTTATAGCTTCAAGTCTTGGATTACAGATGGTGTTTGTTTTGGAAGAAGGAAGTGTCTTGAATTGTTTCTTTTCTTGGAAAGTATGAAAAGAGATATCTATTGAAATGGTTTAGTGAAGTGGTTTAGTATCAGTAGCGATGGAAGAAAGAGAATGGGGTTAGATTTTCGTTAAAAAGATTCAATTTATATATCTAGTAAGTTGGAAAAAGAAAAAATAATGTATAAAAGTAAAGAGTAGGACAATTGGTGTAAGAGAGAGGAGAGAGAGAAATCAAGGAATAGAGAGTAAACTATATTATCAACACCACTTTGCTACAGTTCATTGCCGCGTTTCTAGAAATCCAAAGGTTTTTTGCATGATACTTGTTTTTGGCTCTGTTTAGTATGACTGGCCAGGATGTAACATGAAAGATGATGAGGACGAAAAGATACAAGGGTGAGAGGAGTAAAAGAATGAAAGAATAAAGGGAGCGGAAGCGATAAACACACTAACAATCAATGCGGAAGGAAAAAAAAAAAAAAGCAGAACAAAACAAAGCAAACAAAGAAAAGAAAAATAAACAACAAACATACAAAACAACAACAACCAACAAACAACAAAAAAAAAACCTCATGCAAAATCCAGAAAATCAAGCAGACCATAAAAGAAAGGGGAAAAAAAAAAAAAAAAAAAAAAAGGTTCAAACCCCACGTACTCAGTCAAAACGGGCCCTGGATGGCCCCCACTCTTTTTTCCTTTCCAGTTCAATCCAATTGCTATGGATCACAGGTCTGTGATCCTGTCAGTGAAATCAAGGCTGCATCCTAGGCCAGCGCTGCACGGTTCCGTGAAGGAGTGGCCCAGGGGGACTGGGTGGTCAGCAGATGAATGGCGCCGGGAAAGAGGATCTTCCAGAAGGCACCCCCTCCCCAAGCCCACCCACAGTTGCAGCCCTGTGGCACGCTGTGTCCAGCCTCAGGAAACCGGCCCTTCCCTGTCTGTCCAACTAAGTCTCACCAAATTGTGGCAGTTGTCTCAGAGAGCTGGTGTGAGTCCATGGTTGGGATGCAGATAGTCGGCTCTCTGTCTCCTTCCCCTTTGTCAGGACCAGGCCTGCAGCTTTCAAAGATGGCGGCGCTCTCCTTCCTGTCAAACTGCAGCCTCAGGCAGACTCCCAGACTCCCGTATCCTTTTCCGATGGCACCGGAAGAACACCGAGGGTCGGTCAAGGCGGGGAGTGTGGATTCAAATCTGTGTGTGGACCCGCGGTCTCTCCTGTGGTCCTGCACCAATCCCGCCGGCTGTTATCGCTGGTTTTTATCGCCGGTTTCACGCTAGTGTGCAGTGTGTTTGGCTGGGGTTGGCTGCAGTAGCGCGGTCTCCTCACACTTGACCCTCGGTTTTCAGCAGGGGCCTGTGCACGCCCTGGCGGTTTTGCAGGAGCCTCGCGGCCCAGCCGCTGCAGACAGTGTCTCTTTTCTCTGGTAGTGGTAATCAAACCATCCAGGATATCGGGTTATTTTCAGCCATATATATATATGAAAGGCATTTATCTGCTTGGTGGATTCTTTCCACGGACGCTCTCCTGAAGTGCGGGCTTCCTATAATTCCGTCTTGGTCTCTCTAATAACACTAAATTTTAAGGGACCGAGAAATGAGTACGGGGAATCCCGCACTCCGTGGAGTTTATCAGCTTTATCCGCCCTAAAGCGTACTCGCTTTTACAAGAAAAAAACACAACACTAATTTTTCCGTGGTCCGCGAATTTAAAGAATCTCACTCCAGGTGTAATTAGAAACTAAGCCCCTCTTTAGAGAGACTCTAACAAGGTCCTGAGAACAAAGGACCTCAACCACGTGGCTCGAAACTTTGAAAAGTGATCCGCCTTTTATGAATCAGCTTTTAATATGCCTTTGGCGCCATTACCATACAAGAGGCGCCAGCGCCCTCTAATGGGCTTTCCCTGTAATGGCATTTCCAGTTAATTTAACAAAATGTCCCTATAGCTAATATCACTCAATAAAGCTAAAAAAATTGCCACATTTGATTGCGAAAGTAGAAAAAGGCCTTCAAAGAAAACTTCAACCTACTGGACCAATTTACAAAATGTTAGTTTGGGAAGAAATGACCACAGATCAACAAGCTGGCCTATGCTAATGTTAAAAGATAAATTTATAAAAGAGTGGATTATTACCACCAAAGATGGGGGTTCAACAACTTCACCAGTCTCAGATATTAAACACCTCCATAATGTCATACTAGATATTACACAACAGTTTTAAAAGGAAAGGAAACTATTTAAAATAGGACGACAAGGTA
>JAKELJ010000471.1:0-26481 GCA_025594165.1 Tamias sibiricus
AAATTCTCTCGAGTCACCTGAGGAGGCCGAAGACTGTAAGCGTCTACTGACTGTTGCATGCATTTTCAACTTCTTCTCCTTATCACCCATGAAAGCATGACATTTCCCAGTGAAGTGACATATGCTTCGACTCCAAAAACTAATCTCAAGTCACTGTGCTTGCTTATACTTTTATGCACATTTCAGTCTTATACACCATCAGTGACCACATATTTTACACAAATGTATCATTAGCCAGCAGATTTATTTCCTTGATTATTTTGATTGAGCTTCACAGACATTTTTCCTTGGTTCTTTCTCCTTGTCAATTGATTGTTTTAAATTAAATCAACTTGCCCAGTCCTGAGTAACTTCACAAGAGCACGTTGAAAATGAAACTGATAGATAGATATGCAGTATAAAAAAATGAAAAACAAAAAAAACAGTACCAACTTTAAAGACCTACGCATTTCTACCTATCTGATCTCAACAATTGCATAGATTTGGCCTCCCTAATGATCCCGGTGATACATTTGAAAGGATCTTGCCACCAGCTCCACCAGAAAACCGGTTTCCAAATGGAATTTTGACTCTGGGTCAGGTATGTTGTTCTTTGGGCTTGGACATAGGTGCTGATGCGGTCTTGTGCCACCTACAATGTTTCTGTTTGGTCTGTTCTACTTTGACCATGAATGGCTTAGAGCACTACCACATGATGACTTGAAACTAAGACTTGTTGCATCTTTCCACAATGAGCCTGGACAAGAACAAAGTGTGTCAAAGCACCTTCATTATCCCTTTGACAGTGTCCCTCAGATCAAGTGCACAGAGCTTAGCACCAAGGCTCAGTGCCAGGACTCATTGTGGAAGCACCTTCGGTCTCTCCTGGTCTGCTCTGGGCCCCAAAGTCCAGGATTCAGGCTCAGGAATCACCACTACTCAGTTCTCCCTCAGGGCCCTGGGAAAAGACAGGGAGGTCTACAGGGCATTCCAGGCCTCTTGCAACTCATTTTAGAAAGGCCAGATCGACACAACAACCAGTACTACTATTATACTAGGCCTCAATGGAGCACAACATTGAAGGCTTTTCCCAAGAAGGACGAAGAACTACATTAGTGCCCCAAGGCGCTCATTGTAGGCAGCTTCCCCCGCCCTTCCTGTATGAAAAAAAAACGCATTTCCAAACAAAGGCCCAAAAAGCGTGACTGGCTGGTATGTTGCCCTCTGAGTGACCCCGCTCTCCAAGATACTTTTATGTTTTTAAAAAAATGGATTATAAATTACAAATACTTCTCTATGTTCAAGTGGGATCACAACATCTTGCATGTTGGCCACAATTGCCTCCAAATTGAGAACTTTTTACCTCAAACTACATCAAAAAACCCCTTTCATTTCTAATTCAGAAACCACTGTGGGGCCGGAATACACTCTAATTTCATTAGCACCTGGTCTGGGTGGAACTTCATTCTCTGCAAATCATGTCCGTTCATGTGGGACGTATTTTCTCTTGAAGGCTCTGTTGTACCCTGAGTATCTGAGTAGAAATCCCTTGGATGAAGAAGATAACTCAGGAAACTTCAGACCCTAGAGCAGGTCTTTTCCAAGCAGCTAGTCACCCATCTATGTGATCAGTGACCTGGCCATGTGTCAAGTCCAGAAGGGATGCCAGCAAGTATTGATTTCACATTTTCTGAACTCAAGGGAGGCAACAAATTCTCTCGAGTCACCTGAGGAGGCCGAAGACTGTAAGCGTCTACTGACTGTTGCATGCATTTTCAACTTCTTCTCCTTATCACCCATGAAAGCATGACATTTCCCAGTGAAGTGACATATGCTTCGACTCCAAAACTAATCTCAAGTCACTGTGCTTGCTTATACTTTTATGCACATTTCAGTCTTATACACCATCAGTGACCACATATTTTACACAAATGTATCATTAGCCAGCAGATTTATTTCCTTAATTATTTTGATTGAGCTTCACAGACATTTTTCCTTGGTTCTTTCTCCTTGTCAATTGATTGTTTTAAATTAAATCAACTTGCCCAGTCCTGAGTAACTTCACAAGAGCACGTTGAAAATGAAACTGATAGATAGATATGCAGTATAAAAAAATGAAAAACAAAAAAAACAGTACCAACTTTAAAGACCTACGCATTTCTACCTATCTGATCTCAACAATTGCATAGATTTGGCCTCCCTAATGATCCCGGTGATACATTTGAAAGGATCTTGCCACCAGCTCCACCAGAAAACCGGTTTCCAAATGGAATTTTGACTCTGGGTCAGGTATGTTGTTCTTTGGGCTTGGACATAGGTGCTGATGCGGTCTTGTGCCACCTACAATGTTTCTGTTTGGTCTGTTCTACTTTGACCATGAATGGCTTAGAGCACTACCACATGATGACTTGAAACTAAGACTTGTTGCATCTTTCCACAATGAGCCTGGACAAGAACAAAGTGTGTCAAAGCACCTTCATTATCCCTTTGACAGTGTCCCTCAGATCAAGTGCACAGAGCTTAGCACCAAGGCTCAGTGCCAGGACTCATTGTGGAAGCACCTTCGGTCTCTCCTGGTCTGCTCTGGGCCCCAAAGTCCAGGATTCAGGCTCAGGAATCACCACTACTCAGTTCTCCCTCAGGGCCCTGGGAAAAGACAGGGAGGTCTACAGGGCATTCCAGGCCTCTTGCAACTCATTTTAGAAAGGCCAGATCGACACAACAACCAGTACTACTATTATACTAGGCCTCAATGGAGCACAACATTGAAGGCTTTTCCCAAGAAGGACGAAGAACTACATTAGTGCCCCAAGGCGCTCATTGTAGGCAGCTTCCCCCGCCCTTCCTGTATGAAAAAAAAAACGCATTTCCAAACAAAGGCCCAAAAAGCGTGACTGGCTGGTATGTTGCCCTCTGAGTGACCCCGCTCTCCAAGATACTTTTATGTTTTTAAAAAATGGATTATAAATTACAAATACTTCTCTATGTTCAAGTGGGATCACAACATCTTGCATGTTGGCCACAATTGCCTCCAAATTGAGAACTTTTTACCTCAAACTACATCAAAAAACCCCTTTCATTTCTAATTCAGAAACCACTGTGGGGCCGGAATACACTCTAATTTCATTAGCACCTGGTCTGGGTGGAACTTCATTCTCTGCAAATCATGTCCGTTCATGTGGGACGTATTTTCTCTTGAAGGCTCTGTTGTACCCTGAGTATCTGAGTAGAAATCCCTTGGATGAAGAAGATAACTCAGGAAACTTCAGACCCTAGAGCAGGTCTTTTCCAAGCAGCTAGTCACCCATCTATGTGATCAGTGACCTGGCCATGTGTCAAGTCCAGAAGGGATGCCAGCAAGTATTGATTTCACATTTTCTGAACTCAAGGGAGGCAACAAATTCTCTCGAGTCACCTGAGGAGGCCGAAGACTGTAAGCGTCTACTGACTGTTGCATGCATTTTCAACTTCTTCTCCTTATCACCCATGAAAGCATGACATTTCCCAGTGAAGTGACATATGCTTCGACTCCAAAACTAATCTCAAGTCACTGTGCTTGCTTATACTTTTATGCACATTTCAGTCTTATACACCATCAGTGACCACATATTTTACACAAATGTATCATTAGCCAGCAGATTTATTTCCTTAATTATTTTGATTGAGCTTCACAGACATTTTTCCTTGGTTCTTTCTCCTTGTCAATTGATTGTTTTAAATTAAATCAACTTGCCCAGTCCTGAGTAACTTCACAAGAGCACGTTGAAAATGAAACTGATAGATAGATATGCAGTATAAAAAAATGAAAAACAAAAAAACAGTACCAACTTTAAAGACCTACGCATTTCTACCTATCTGATCTCAACAATTGCATAGATTTGGCCTCCCTAATGATCCCGGTGATACATTTGAAAGGATCTTGCCACCAGCTCCACCAGAAAACCGGTTCCAAATGGAATTTTGACTCTGGGTCAGGTATGTTGTTCTTTGGGCTTGGACATAGGTGCTGATGCGGTCTTGTGCCACCTACAATGTTTCTGTTTGGTCTGTTCTACTTTGACCATGAATGGCTTAGAGCACTACCACATGATGACTTGAAACTAAGACTTGTTGCATCTTTCCACAATGAGCCTGGACAAGAACAAAGTGTGTCAAAGCACCTTCATTATCCCTTTGACAGTGTCCCTCAGATCAAGTGCACAGAGCTTAGCACCAAGGCTCAGTGCCAGGACTCATTGTGGAAGCACCTTCGGTCTCTCCTGGTCTGCTCTGGGCCCCAAAGTCCAGGATTCAGGCTCAGGAATCACCACTACTCAGTTCTCCCTCAGGGCCCTGGGAAAAGACAGGGAGGTCTACAGGGCATTCCAGGCCTCTTGCAACTCATTTTAGAAAGGCCAGATCGACACAACAACCAGTACTACTATTATACTAGGCCTCAATGGAGCACAACATTGAAGGCTTTTCCCAAGAAGGACGAAGAACTACATTAGTGCCCCAAGGCGCTCATTGTAGGCAGCTTCCCCCGCCCTTCCTGTATGAAAAAAAAACGCATTTCCAAACAAAGGCCCAAAAAGCGTGACTGGCTGGTATGTTGCCCTCTGAGTGACCCCGCTCTCCAAGATACTTTTTATGTTTTTAAAAAATGGATTATAAATTACAAATACTTCTCTATGTTCAAGTGGGATCACAACATCTTGCATGTTGGCCACAATTGCCTCCAAATTGAGAACTTTTTACCTCAAACTACATCAAAAAACCCCTTTCATTTCTAATTCAGAAACCACTGTGGGGCCGGAATACACTCTAATTTCATTAGCACCTGGTCTGGGTGGAACTTCATTCTCTGCAAATCATGTCCGTTCATGTGGGACGTATTTTCTCTTGAAGGCTCTGTTGTACCCTGAGTATCTGAGTAGAAATCCCTTGGATGAAGAAGATAACTCAGGAAACTTCAGACCCTAGAGCAGGTCTTTTCCAAGCAGCTAGTCACCCATCTATGTGATCAGTGACCTGGCCATGTGTCAAGTCCAGAAGGGATGCCAGCAAGTATTGATTTCACATTTTCTGAACTCAAGGGAGGCAACAAATTCTCTCGAGTCACCTGAGGAGGCCGAAGACTGTAAGCGTCTACTGACTGTTGCATGCATTTTCAACTTCTTCTCCTTATCACCCATGAAAGCATGACATTTCCCAGTGAAGTGACATATGCTTCGACTCCAAAACTAATCTCAAGTCACTGTGCTTGCTTATACTTTTATGCACATTTCAGTCTTATACACCATCAGTGACCACATATTTTACACAAATGTATCATTAGCCAGCAGATTTATTTCCTTAATTATTTTGATTGAGCTTCACAGACATTTTTCCTTGGTTCTTTCTCCTTGTCAATTGATTGTTTTAAATTAAATCAACTTGCCCAGTCCTGAGTAACTTCACAAGAGCACGTTGAAAATGAAACTGATAGATAGATATGCAGTATAAAAAAATGAAAAAAAAAAAAAAAACAGTACCAACTTTAAAGACCTACGCATTTCTACCTATCTGATCTCAACAATTGCATAGATTTGGCCTCCCTAATGATCCCGGTGATACATTTGAAAGGATCTTGCCACCAGCTCCACCAGAAAACCGGTTTCCAAATGGAATTTTGACTCTGGGTCAGGTATGTTGTTCTTTGGGCTTGGACATAGGTGCTGATGCGGTCTTGTGCCACCTACAATGTTTCTGTTTGGTCTGTTCTACTTTGACCATGAATGGCTTAGAGCACTACCACATGATGACTTGAAACTAAGACTTGTTGCATCTTTCCACAATGAGCCTGGACAAGAACAAAGTGTGTCAAAGCACCTTCATTATCCCTTTGACAGTGTCCCTCAGATCAAGTGCACAGAGCTTAGCACCAAGGCTCAGTGCCAGGACTCATTGTGGAAGCACCTTCGGTCTCTCCTGGTCTGCTCTGGGCCCCAAAGTCCAGGATTCAGGCTCAGGAATCACCACTACTCAGTTCTCCCTCAGGGCCCTGGGAAAAGACAGGGAGGTCTACAGGGCATTCCAGGCCTCTTGCAACTCATTTTAGAAAGGCCAGATCGACACAACAACCAGTACTACTATTATACTAGGCCTCAATGGAGCACAACATTGAAGGCTTTTCCCAAGAAGGACGAAGAACTACATTAGTGCCCCAAGGCGCTCATTGTAGGCAGCTTCCCCCGCCCTTCCTGTATGAAAAAAAAACGCATTTCCAAACAAAGGCCCAAAAAGCGTGACTGGCTGGTATGTTGCCCTCTGAGTGACCCCGCTCTCCAAGATACTTTTATGTTTTTAAAAAATGGATTATAAATTACAAATACTTCTCTATGTTCAAGTGGGATCACAACATCTTGCATGTTGGCCACAATTGCCTCCAAATTGAGAACTTTTTACCTCAAACTACATCAAAAAACCCCTTTCATTTCTAATTCAGAAACCACTGTGGGGCCGGAATACACTCTAATTTCATTAGCACCTGGTCTGGGTGGAACTTCATTCTCTGCAAATCATGTCCGTTCATGTGGGACGTATTTTCTCTTGAAGGCTCTGTTGTACCCTGAGTATCTGAGTAGAAATCCCTTGGATGAAGAAGATAACTCAGGAAACTTCAGACCCTAGAGCAGGTCTTTTCCAAGCAGCTAGTCACCCATCTATGTGATCAGTGACCTGGCCATGTGTCAAGTCCAGAAGGGATGCCAGCAAGTATTGATTTCACATTTTCTGAACTCAAGGGAGGCAACAAATTCTCTCGAGTCACCTGAGGAGGCCGAAGACTGTAAGCGTCTACTGACTGTTGCATGCATTTTCAACTTCTTCTCCTTATCACCCATGAAAGCATGACATTTCCCAGTGAAGTGACATATGCTTCGACTCCAAAACTAATCTCAAGTCACTGTGCTTGCTTATACTTTTATGCACATTTCAGTCTTATACACCATCAGTGACCACATATTTTACACAAATGTATCATTAGCCAGCAGATTTATTTCCTTAATTATTTTGATTGAGCTTCACAGACATTTTTCCTTGGTTCTTTCTCCTTGTCAATTGATTGTTTTAAATTAAATCAACTTGCCCAGTCCTGAGTAACTTCACAAGAGCACGTTGAAAATGAAACTGATAGATAGATATGCAGTATAAAAAAATGAAAAACAAAAAAACAGTACCAACTTTAAAGACCTACGCATTTCTACCTATCTGATCTCAACAATTGCATAGATTTGGCCTCCCTAATGATCCCGGTGATACATTTGAAAGGATCTTGCCACCAGCTCCACCAGAAAACCGGTTTCCAAATGGAATTTTGACTCTGGGTCAGGTATGTTGTTTTGGGCTTGGACATAGGTGCTGATGCGGTCTTGTGCCACCTACAATGTTTCTGTTTGGTCTGTTCTACTTTGACCATGAATGGCTTAGAGCACTACCACATGATGACTTGAAACTAAGACTTGTTGCATCTTTCCACAATGAGCCTGGACAAGAACAAAGTGTGTCAAAGCACCTTCATTATCCCTTTGACAGTGTCCCTCAGATCAAGTGCACAGAGCTTAGCACCAAGGCTCAGTGCCAGGACTCATTGTGGAAGCACCTTCGGTCTCTCCTGGTCTGCTCTGGGCCCCAAAGTCCAGGATTCAGGCTCAGGAATCACCACTACTCAGTTCTCCCTCAGGGCCCTGGGAAAAGACAGGGAGGTCTACAGGGCATTCCAGGCCTCTTGCAACTCATTTTAGAAAGGCCAGATCGACACAACAACCAGTACTACTATTATACTAGGCCTCAATGGAGCACAACATTGAAGGCTTTTCCCAAGAAGGACGAAGAACTACATTAGTGCCCCAAGGCGCTCATTGTAGGCAGCTTCCCCCGCCCTTCCTGTATGAAAAAAAAAAACGCATTTCCAAACAAAGGCCCAAAAAGCGTGACTGGCTGGTATGTTGCCCTCTGAGTGACCCCGCTCTCCAAGATACTTTTATGTTTTTAAAAAATGGATTATAAATTACAAATACTTCTCTATGTTCAAGTGGGATCACAACATCTTGCATGTTGGCCACAATTGCCTCCAAATTGAGAACTTTTTACCTCAAACTACATCAAAAAACCCCTTTCATTTCTAATTCAGAAACCACTGTGGGGCCGGAATACACTCTAATTTCATTAGCACCTGGTCTGGGTGGAACTTCATTCTCTGCAAATCATGTCCGTTCATGTGGGACGTATTTTCTCTTGAAGGCTCTGTTGTACCCTGAGTATCTGAGTAGAAATCCCTTGGATGAAGAAGATAACTCAGGAAACTTCAGACCCTAGAGCAGGTCTTTTCCAAGCAGCTAGTCACCCATCTATGTGATCAGTGACCTGGCCATGTGTCAAGTCCAGAAGGGATGCCAGCAAGTATTGATTTCACATTTTCTGAACTCAAGGGAGGCAACAAATTCTCTCGAGTCACCTGAGGAGGCCGAAGACTGTAAGCGTCTACTGACTGTTGCATGCATTTTCAACTTCTTCTCCTTATCACCCATGAAAGCATGACATTTCCCAGTGAAGTGACATATGCTTCGACTCCAAAACTAATCTCAAGTCACTGTGCTTGCTTATACTTTTATGCACATTTCAGTCTTATACACCATCAGTGACCACATATTTTACACAAATGTATCATTAGCCAGCAGATTTATTTCCTTAATTATTTTGATTGAGCTTCACAGACATTTTTCCTTGGTTCTTTCTCCTTGTCAATTGATTGTTTTAAATTAAATCAACTTGCCCAGTCCTGAGTAACTTCACAAGAGCACGTTGAAAATGAAACTGATAGATAGATATGCAGTATAAAAAAATGAAAAACAAAAAAAACAGTACCAACTTTAAAGACCTACGCATTTCTACCTATCTGATCTCAACAATTGCATAGATTTGGCCTCCCTAATGATCCCGGTGATACATTTGAAAGGATCTTGCCACCAGCTCCACCAGAAAACCGGTTTCCAAATGGAATTTTGACTCTGGGTCAGGTATGTTGTTCTTTGGGCTTGGACATAGGTGCTGATGCGGTCTTGTGCCACCTACAATGTTTCTGTTTGGTCTGTTCTACTTTGACCATGAATGGCTTAGAGCACTACCACATGATGACTTGAAACTAAGACTTGTTGCATCTTTCCACAATGAGCCTGGACAAGAACAAAGTGTGTCAAAGCACCTTCATTATCCCTTTGACAGTGTCCCTCAGATCAAGTGCACAGAGCTTAGCACCAAGGCTCAGTGCCAGGACTCATTGTGGAAGCACCTTCGGTCTCTCCTGGTCTGCTCTGGGCCCCAAAGTCCAGGATTCAGGCTCAGGAATCACCACTACTCAGTTCTCCCTCAGGGCCCTGGGAAAAGACAGGGAGGTCTACAGGGCATTCCAGGCCTCTTGCAACTCATTTTAGAAAGGCCAGATCGACACAACAACCAGTACTACTATTATACTAGGCCTCAATGGAGCACAACATTGAAGGCTTTTCCCAAGAAGGACGAAGAACTACATTAGTGCCCCAAGGCGCTCATTGTAGGCAGCTTCCCCCGCCCTTCCTGTATGAAAAAAAAAACGCATTTCCAAACAAAGGCCCAAAAAGCGTGACTGGCTGGTATGTTGCCCTCTGAGTGACCCCGCTCTCCAAGATACTTTTATGTTTTTAAAAAATGGATTATAAATTACAAATACTTCTCTATGTTCAAGTGGGATCACAACATCTTGCATGTTGGCCACAATTGCCTCCAAATTGAGAACTTTTTACCTCAAACTACATCAAAAAACCCCTTTCATTTCTAATTCAGAAACCACTGTGGGGCCGGAATACACTCTAATTTCATTAGCACCTGGTCTGGGTGGAACTTCATTCTCTGCAAATCATGTCCGTTCATGTGGGACGTATTTTCTCTTGAAGGCTCTGTTGTACCCTGAGTATCTGAGTAGAAATCCCTTGGATGAAGAAGATAACTCAGGAAACTTCAGACCCTAGAGCAGGTCTTTTCCAAGCAGCTAGTCACCCATCTATGTGATCAGTGACCTGGCCATGTGTCAAGTCCAGAAGGGATGCCAGCAAGTATTGATTTCACATTTTCTGAACTCAAGGGAGGCAACAAATTCTCTCGAGTCACCTGAGGAGGCCGAAGACTGTAAGCGTCTACTGACTGTTGCATGCATTTTCAACTTCTTCTCCTTATCACCCATGAAAGCATGACATTTCCCAGTGAAGTGACATATGCTTCGACTCCAAAACTAATCTCAAGTCACTGTGCTTGCTTATACTTTTATGCACATTTCAGTCTTATACACCATCAGTGACCACATATTTTACACAAATGTATCATTAGCCAGCAGATTTATTTCCTTGATTATTTTGATTGAGCTTCACAGACATTTTTCCTTGGTTCTTTCTCTTGTCAATTGATTGTTTTAAATTAAATCAACTTGCCCAGTCCTGAGTAACTTCACAAGAGCACGTTGAAAATGAAAC
The DNA here is from genome assembly GCA_025594165.1 of Tamias sibiricus. Taxonomy (NCBI): domain Eukaryota; kingdom Metazoa; phylum Chordata; class Mammalia; order Rodentia; family Sciuridae; genus Tamias; species Tamias sibiricus. Next base: position 10,503 of record JAKELJ010000471.1, read on the forward strand.
TGATAGATAGATATGCAGTATAAAAAAATGAAAAACAAAAAAAAAACAGTACCAACTTTAAAGACCTACGCATTTCTACCTATCTGATCTCAACAATTGCATAGATTTGGCCTCCCTAATGATCCCGGTGATACATTTGAAAGGATCTTGCCACCAGCTCCACCAGAAAACCGGTTTCCAAATGGAATTTTGACTCTGGGTCAGGTATGTTGTTCTTTGGGCTTGGACATAGGTGCTGATGCGGTCTTGTGCCACCTACAATGTTTCTGTTTGGTCTGTTCTACTTTGACCATGAATGGCTTAGAGCACTACCACATGATGACTTGAAACTAAGACTTGTTGCATCTTTCCACAATGAGCCTGGACAAGAACAAAGTGTGTCAAAGCACCTTCATTATCCCTTTGACAGTGTCCCTCAGATCAAGTGCACAGAGCTTAGCACCAAGGCTCAGTGCCAGGACTCATTGTGGAAGCACCTTCGGTCTCTCCTGGTCTGCTCTGGGCCCCAAAGTCCAGGATTCAGGCTCAGGAATCACCACTACTCAGTTCTCCCTCAGGGCCCTGGGAAAAGACAGGGAGGTCTACAGGGCATTCCAGGCCTCTTGCAACTCATTTTAGAAAGGCCAGATCGACACAACAACCAGTACTACTATTATACTAGGCCTCAATGGAGCACAACATTGAAGGCTTTTCCCAAGAAGGACGAAGAACTACATTAGTGCCCCAAGGCGCTCATTGTAGGCAGCTTCCCCCGCCCTTCCTGTATGAAAAAAAAAAACGCATTTCCAAACAAAGGCCCAAAAAGCGTGACTGGCTGGTATGTTGCCCTCTGAGTGACCCCGCTCTCCAAGATACTTTTATGTTTTTTAAAAAATGGATTATAAATTACAAATACTTCTCTATGTTCAAGTGGGATCACAACATCTTGCATGTTGGCCACAATTGCCTCCAAATTGAGAACTTTTTACCTCAAACTACATCAAAAAACCCCTTTCATTTCTAATTCAGAAACCACTGTGGGGCCGGAATACACTCTAATTTCATTAGCACCTGGTCTGGGTGGAACTTCATTCTCTGCAAATCATGTCCGTTCATGTGGGACGTATTTTCTCTTGAAGGCTCTGTTGTACCCTGAGTATCTGAGTAGAAATCCCTTGGATGAAGAAGATAACTCAGGAAACTTCAGACCCTAGAGCAGGTCTTTTCCAAGCAGCTAGTCACCCATCTATGTGATCAGTGACCTGGCCATGTGTCAAGTCCAGAAGGGATGCCAGCAAGTATTGATTTCACATTTTCTGAACTCAAGGGAGGCAACAAATTCTCTCGAGTCACCTGAGGAGGCCGAAGACTGTAAGCGTCTACTGACTGTTGCATGCATTTTCAACTTCTTCTCCTTATCACCCATGAAAGCATGACATTTCCCAGTGAAGTGACATATGCTTCGACTCCAAAACTAATCTCAAGTCACTGTGCTTGCTTATACTTTTATGCACATTTCAGTCTTATACACCATCAGTGACCACATATTTTACACAAATGTATCATTAGCCAGCAGATTTATTTCCTTAATTATTTTGATTGAGCTTCACAGACATTTTTCCTTGGTTCTTTCTCCTTGTCAATTGATTGTTTTAAATTAAATCAACTTGCCCAGTCCTGAGTAACTTCACAAGAGCACGTTGAAAATGAAACTGATAGATAGATATGCAGTATAAAAAAATGAAAAAAACAAAAAAACAGTACCAACTTTAAAGACCTACGCATTTCTACCTATCTGATCTCAACAATTGCATAGATTTGGCCTCCCTAATGATCCCGGTGATACATTTGAAAGGATCTTGCCACCAGCTCCACCAGAAAACCGGTTTCCAAATGGAATTTTGACTCTGGGTCAGGTATGTTGTTCTTTGGGCTTGGACACATAGGTGCTGATGCGGTCTTGTGCCACCTACAATGTTTCTGTTTGGTCTGTTCTACTTTGACCATGAATGGCTTAGAGCACTACCACATGATGACTTGAAACTAAGACTTGTTGCATCTTTCCACAATGAGCCTGGACAAGAACAAAGTGTGTCAAAGCACCTTCATTATCCCTTTGACAGTGTCCCTCAGATCAAGTGCACAGAGCTTAGCACCAAGGCTCAGTGCCAGGACTCATTGTGGAAGCACCTTCGGTCTCTCCTGGTCTGCTCTGGGCCCCAAAGTCCAGGATTCAGGCTCAGGAATCACCACTACTCAGTTCTCCCTCAGGGCCCTGGGAAAAGACAGGGAGGTCTACAGGGCATTCCAGGCCTCTTGCAACTCATTTTAGAAAGGCCAGATCGACACAACAACCAGTACTACTATTATACTAGGCCTCAATGGAGCACAACATTGAAGGCTTTTCCCAAGAAGGACGAAGAACTACATTAGTGCCCCAAGGCGCTCATTGTAGGCAGCTTCCCCCGCCCTTCCTGTATGAAAAAAAAAACGCATTTCCAAACAAAGGCCCAAAAAGCGTGACTGGCTGGTATGTTGCCCTCTGAGTGACCCCGCTCTCCAAGATACTTTTATGTTTTTAAAAAATGGATTATAAATTACAAATACTTCTCTATGTTCAAGTGGGATCACAACATCTTGCATGTTGGCCACAATTGCCTCCAAATTGAGAACTTTTTACCTCAAACTACATCAAAAAACCCCTTTCATTTCTAATTCAGAAACCACTGTGGGGCCGGAATACACTCTAATTTCATTAGCACCTGGTCTGGGTGGAACTTCATTCTCTGCAAATCATGTCCGTTCATGTGGGACGTATTTTCTCTTGAAGGCTCTGTTGTACCCTGAGTATCTGAGTAGAAATCCCTTGGATGAAGAAGATAACTCAGGAAACTTCAGACCCTAGAGCAGGTCTTTTCCAAGCAGCTAGTCACCCATCTATGTGATCAGTGACCTGGCCATGTGTCAAGTCCAGAAGGGATGCCAGCAAGTATTGATTTCACATTTTCTGAACTCAAGGGAGGCAACAAATTCTCTCGAGTCACCTGAGGAGGCCGAAGACTGTAAGCGTCTACTGACTGTTGCATGCATTTTCAACTTCTTCTCCTTATCACCCATGAAAGCATGACATTTCCCAGTGAAGTGACATATGCTTCGACTCCAAAACTAATCTCAAGTCACTGTGCTTGCTTATACTTTTATGCACATTTCAGTCTTATACACCATCAGTGACCACATATTTTACACAAATGTATCATTAGCCAGCAGATTTATTTCCTTAATTATTTTGATTGAGCTTCACAGACATTTTTCCTTGGTTCTTTCTCCTTGTCAATTGATTGTTTTAAATTAAATCAACTTGCCCAGTCCTGAGTAACTTCACAAGAGCACGTTGAAAATGAAACTGATAGATAGATATGCAGTATAAAAAAATGAAAAACAAAAAAACAGTACCAACTTTAAAGACCTACGCATTTCTACCTATCTGATCTCAACAATTGCATAGATTTGGCCTCCCTAATGATCCCGGTGATACATTTGAAAGGATCTTGCCACCAGCTCCACCAGAAAACCGGTTTCCAAATGGAATTTTGACTCTGGGTCAGGTATGTTGTTCTTTGGGCTTGGACATAGGTGCTGATGCGGTCTTGTGCCACCTACAATGTTTCTGTTTGGTCTGTTCTACTTTGACCATGAATGGCTTAGAGCACTACCACATGATGACTTGAAACTAAGACTTGTTGCATCTTTCCACAATGAGCCTGGACAAGAACAAAGTGTGTCAAAGCACCTTCATTATCCCTTTGACAGTGTCCCTCAGATCAAGTGCACAGAGCTTAGCACCAAGGCTCAGTGCCAGGACTCATTGTGGAAGCACCTTCGGTCTCTCCTGGTCTGCTCTGGGCCCCAAAGTCCAGGATTCAGGCTCAGGAATCACCACTACTCAGTTCTCCCTCAGGGCCCTGGGAAAAGACAGGGAGGTCTACAGGGCATTCCAGGCCTCTTGCAACTCATTTTAGAAAGGCCAGATCGACACAACAACCAGTACTACTATTATACTAGGCCTCAATGGAGCACAACATTGAAGGCTTTTCCCAAGAAGGACGAAGAACTACATTAGTGCCCCAAGGCGCTCATTGTAGGCAGCTTCCCCCGCCCTTCCTGTATGAAAAAAAAAAACGCATTTCCAAACAAAGGCCCAAAAAGCGTGACTGGCTGGTATGTTGCCCTCTGAGTGACCCCGCTCTCCAAGATACTTTTATGTTTTTAAAAAATGGATTATAAATTACAAATACTTCTCTATGTTCAAGTGGGATCACAACATCTTGCATGTTGGCCACAATTGCCTCCAAATTGAGAACTTTTTACCTCAAACTACATCAAAAAACCCCTTTCATTTCTAATTCAGAAACCACTGTGGGGCCGGAATACACTCTAATTTCATTAGCACCTGGTCTGGGTGGAACTTCATTCTCTGCAAATCATGTCCGTTCATGTGGGACGTATTTTCTCTTGAAGGCTCTGTTGTACCCTGAGTATCTGAGTAGAAATCCCTTGGATGAAGAAGATAACTCAGGAAACTTCAGACCCTAGAGCAGGTCTTTTCCAAGCAGCTAGTCACCCATCTATGTGATCAGTGACCTGGCCATGTGTCAAGTCCAGAAGGGATGCCAGCAAGTATTGATTTCACATTTTCTGAACTCAAGGGAGGCAACAAATTCTCTCGAGTCACCTGAGGAGGCCGAAGACTGTAAGCGTCTACTGACTGTTGCATGCATTTTCAACTTCTTCTCCTTATCACCCATGAAAGCATGACATTTCCCAGTGAAGTGACATATGCTTCGACTCCAAAACTAATCTCAAGTCACTGTGCTTGCTTATACTTTTATGCACATTTCAGTCTTATACACCATCAGTGACCACATATTTTACACAAATGTATCATTAGCCAGCAGATTTATTTCCTTAATTATTTTGATTGAGCTTCACAGACATTTTTCCTTGGTTCTTTCTCCTTGTCAATTGATTGTTTTAAATTAAATCAACTTGCCCAGTCCTGAGTAACTTCACAAGAGCACGTTGAAAATGAAACTGATAGATAGATATGCAGTATAAAAAAATGAAAAACAAAAAAACAGTACCAACTTTAAAGACCTACGCATTTCTACCTATCTGATCTCAACAATTGCATAGATTTGGCCTCCCTAATGATCCCGGTGATACATTTGAAAGGATCTTGCCACCAGCTCCACCAGAAAACCGGTTTCCAAATGGAATTTTGACTCTGGGTCAGGTATGTTGTTCTTTGGGCTTGGACATAGGTGCTGATGCGGTCTTGTGCCACCTACAATGTTTCTGTTTGGTCTGTTCTACTTTGACCATGAATGGCTTAGAGCACTACCACATGATGACTTGAAACTAAGACTTGTTGCATCTTTCCACAATGAGCCTGGACAAGAACAAAGTGTGTCAAAGCACCTTCATTATCCCTTTGACAGTGTCCCTCAGATCAAGTGCACAGAGCTTAGCACCAAGGCTCAGTGCCAGGACTCATTGTGGAAGCACCTTCGGTCTCTCCTGGTCTGCTCTGGGCCCCAAAGTCCAGGATTCAGGCTCAGGAATCACCACTACTCAGTTCTCCCTCAGGGCCCTGGGAAAAGACAGGGAGGTCTACAGGGCATTCCAGGCCTCTTGCAACTCATTTTAGAAAGGCCAGATCGACACAACAACCAGTACTACTATTATACTAGGCCTCAATGGAGCACAACATTGAAGGCTTTTCCCAAGAAGGACGAAGAACTACATTAGTGCCCCAAGGCGCTCATTGTAGGCAGCTTCCCCCGCCCTTCCTGTATGAAAAAAAAACGCATTTCCAAACAAAGGCCCAAAAAGCGTGACTGGCTGGTATGTTGCCCTCTGAGTGACCCCGCTCTCCAAGATACTTTTATGTTTTTAAAAAAAATGGATTATAAATTACAAATACTTCTCTATGTTCAAGTGGGATCACAACATCTTGCATGTTGGCCACAATTGCCTCCAAATTGAGAACTTTTTACCTCAAACTACATCAAAAAACCCCTTTCATTTCTAATTCAGAAACCACTGTGGGGCCGGAATACACTCTAATTTCATTAGCACCTGGTCTGGGTGGAACTTCATTCTCTGCAAATCATGTCCGTTCATGTGGGACGTATTTTCTCTTGAAGGCTCTGTTGTACCCTGAGTATCTGAGTAGAAATCCCTTGGATGAAGAAGATAACTCAGGAAACTTCAGACCCTAGAGCAGGTCTTTTCCAAGCAGCTAGTCACCCATCTATGTGATCAGTGACCTGGCCATGTGTCAAGTCCAGAAGGGATGCCAGCAAGTATTGATTTCACATTTTCTGAACTCAAGGGAGGCAACAAATTCTCTCGAGTCACCTGAGGAGGCCGAAGACTGTAAGCGTCTACTGACTGTTGCATGCATTTTCAACTTCTTCTCCTTATCACCCATGAAAGCATGACATTTCCCAGTGAAGTGACATATGCTTCGACTCCAAAACTAATCTCAAGTCACTGTGCTTGCTTATACTTTTATGCACATTTCAGTCTTATACACCATCAGTGACCACATATTTTACACAAATGTATCATTAGCCAGCAGATTTATTTCCTTAATTATTTTGATTGAGCTTCACAGACATTTTTCCTTGGTTCTTTCTCCTTGTCAATTGATTGTTTTAAATTAAATCAACTTGCCCAGTCCTGAGTAACTTCACAAGAGCACGTTGAAAATGAAACTGATAGATAGATATGCAGTATAAAAAAATGAAAAAAAAAAAAAACAGTACCAACTTTAAAGACCTACGCATTTCTACCTATCTGATCTCAACAATTGCATAGATTTGGCCTCCCTAATGATCCCGGTGATACATTTGAAAGGATCTTGCCACCAGCTCCACCAGAAAAACCGGTTTCCAAATGGAATTTTGACTCTGGGTCAGGTATGTTGTTCTTTGGGCTTGGACATAGGTGCTGATGCGGTCTTGTGCCACCTACAATGTTTCTGTTTGGTCTGTTCTACTTTGACCATGAATGGCTTAGAGCACTACCACATGATGACTTGAAACTAAGACTTGTTGCATCTTTCCACAATGAGCCTGGACAAGAACAAAGTGTGTCAAAGCACCTTCATTATCCCTTTGACAGTGTCCCTCAGATCAAGTGCACAGAGCTTAGCACCAAGGCTCAGTGCCAGGACTCATTGTGGAAGCACCTTCGGTCTCTCCTGGTCTGCTCTGGGCCCCAAAGTCCAGGATTCAGGCTCAGGAATCACCACTACTCAGTTCTCCCTCAGGGCCCTGGGAAAAGACAGGGAGGTCTACAGGGCATTCCAGGCCTCTTGCAACTCATTTTAGAAAGGCCAGATCGACACAACAACCAGTACTACTATTATACTAGGCCTCAATGGAGCACAACATTGAAGGCTTTTCCCAAGAAGGACGAAGAACTACATTAGTGCCCCAAGGCGCTCATTGTAGGCAGCTTCCCCCGCCCTTCCTGTATGAAAAAAAAAAAACGCATTTCCAAACAAAGGCCCAAAAAGCGTGACTGGCTGGTATGTTGCCCTCTGAGTGACCCCGCTCTCCAAGATACTTTTATGTTTTTAAAAAATGGATTATAAATTACAAATACTTCTCTATGTTCAAGTGGGATCACAACATCTTGCATGTTGGCCACAATTGCCTCCAAATTGAGAACTTTTTACCTCAAACTACATCAAAAAACCCCTTTCATTTCTAATTCAGAAACCACTGTGGGGCCGGAATACACTCTAATTTCATTAGCACCTGGTCTGGGTGGAACTTCATTCTCTGCAAATCATGTCCGTTCATGTGGGACGTATTTTCTCTTGAAGGCTCTGTTGTACCCTGAGTATCTGAGTAGAAATCCCTTGGATGAAGAAGATAACTCAGGAAACTTCAGACCCTAGAGCAGGTCTTTTCCAAGCAGCTAGTCACCCATCTATGTGATCAGTGACCTGGCCATGTGTCAAGTCCAGAAGGGATGCCAGCAAGTATTGATTTCACATTTTCTGAACTCAAGGGAGGCAACAAATTCTCTCGAGTCACCTGAGGAGGCCGAAGACTGTAAGCGTCTACTGACTGTTGCATGCATTTTCAACTTCTTCTCCTTATCACCCATGAAAGCATGACATTTCCCAGTGAAGTGACATATGCTTCGACTCCAAAACTAATCTCAAGTCACTGTGCTTGCTTATACTTTTATGCACATTTCAGTCTTATACACCATCAGTGACCACATATTTTACACAAATGTATCATTAGCCAGCAGATTTATTTCCTTAATTATTTTGATTGAGCTTCACAGACATTTTTCCTTGGTTCTTTCTCCTTGTCAATTGATTGTTTTAAATTAAATCAACTTGCCCAGTCCTGAGTAACTTCACAAGAGCACGTTGAAAATGAAACTGATAGATAGATATGCAGTATAAAAAAATGAAAAAAACAAAAAAACAGTACCAACTTTAAAGACCTACGCATTTCTACCTATCTGATCTCAACAATTGCATAGATTTGGCCTCCCTAATGATCCCGGTGATACATTTGAAAGGATCTTGCCACCAGCTCCACCAGAAAACCGGTTTCCAAATGGAATTTTGACTCTGGGTCAGGTATGTTGTTCTTTGGGCTTGGACATAGGTGCTGATGCGGTCTTGTGCCACCTACAATGTTTCTGTTTGGTCTGTTCTACTTTGACCATGAATGGCTTAGAGCACTACCACATGATGACTTGAAACTAAGACTTGTTGCATCTTTCCACAATGAGCCTGGACAAGAACAAAGTGTGTCAAAGCACCTTCATTATCCCTTTGACAGTGTCCCTCAGATCAAGTGCACAGAGCTTAGCACCAAGGCTCAGTGCCAGGACTCATTGTGGAAGCACCTTCGGTCTCTCCTGGTCTGCTCTGGGCCCCAAAGTCCAGGATTCAGGCTCAGGAAATCACCACTACTCAGTTCTCCCTCAGGGCCCTGGGAAAAGACAGGGAGGTCTACAGGGCATTCCAGGCCTCTTGCAACTCATTTTAGAAAGGCCAGATCGACACAACAACCAGTACTACTATTATACTAGGCCTCAATGGAGCACAACATTGAAGGCTTTTCCCAAGAAGGACGAAGAACTACATTAGTGCCCCAAGGCGCTCATTGTAGGCAGCTTCCCCCGCCCTTCCTGTATGAAAAAAAAACGCATTTCCAAACAAAGGCCCAAAAAGCGTGACTGGCTGGTATGTTGCCCTCTGAGTGACCCCGCTCTCCAAGATACTTTTATGTTTTTAAAAAATGGATTATAAATTACAAATACTTCTCTATGTTCAAGTGGGATCACAACATCTTGCATGTTGGCCACAATTGCCTCCAAATTGAGAACTTTTTACCTCAAACTACATCAAAAAAACCCCTTTCATTTCTAATTCAGAAACCACTGTGGGGCCGGAATACACTCTAATTTCATTAGCACCTGGTCTGGGTGGAACTTCATTCTCTGCAAATCATGTCCGTTCATGTGGGACGTATTTTCTCTTGAAGGCTCTGTTGTACCCTGAGTATCTGAGTAGAAATCCCTTGGATGAAGAAGATAACTCAGGAAACTTCAGACCCTAGAGCAGGTCTTTTCCAAGCAGCTAGTCACCCATCTATGTGATCAGTGACCTGGCCATGTGTCAAGTCCAGAAGGGATGCCAGCAAGTATTGATTTCACATTTTCTGAACTCAAGGGAGGCAACAAATTCTCTCGAGTCACCTGAGGAGGCCGAAGACTGTAAGCGTCTACTGACTGTTGCATGCATTTTCAACTTCTTCTCCTTATCACCCATGAAAGCATGACATTTCCCAGTGAAGTGACATATGCTTCGACTCCAAAACTAATCTCAAGTCACTGTGCTTGCTTATACTTTTATGCACATTTCAGTCTTATACACCATCAGTGACCACATATTTTACACAAATGTATCATTAGCCAGCAGATTTATTTCCTTAATTATTTTGATTGAGCTTCACAGACATTTTTCCTTGGTTCTTTCTCCTTGTCAATTGATTGTTTTAAATTAAATCAACTTGCCCAGTCCTGAGTAACTTCACAAGAGCACGTTGAAAATGAAACTGATAGATAGATATGCAGTATAAAAAAATGAAAAACAAAAAAACAGTACCAACTTTAAAGACCTACGCATTTCTACCTATCTGATCTCAACAATTGCATAGATTTGGCCTCCCTAATGATCCCGGTGATACATTTGAAAGGATCTTGCCACCAGCTCCACCAGAAAACCGGTTTCCAAATGGAATTTTGACTCTGGGTCAGGTATGTTGTTCTTTGGGCTTGGACATAGGTGCTGATGCGGTCTTGTGCCACCTACAATGTTTCTGTTTGGTCTGTTCTACTTTGACCATGAATGGCTTAGAGCACTACCACATGATGACTTGAAACTAAGACTTGTTGCATCTTTCCACAATGAGCCTGGACAAGAACAAAGTGTGTCAAAGCACCTTCATTATCCCTTTGACAGTGTCCCTCAGATCAAGTGCACAGAGCTTAGCACCAAGGCTCAGTGCCAGGACTCATTGTGGAAGCACCTTCGGTCTCTCCTGGTCTGCTCTGGGCCCCAAAGTCCAGGATTCAGGCTCAGGAATCACCACTACTCAGTTCTCCCTCAGGGCCCTGGGAAAAGACAGGGAGGTCTACAGGGCATTCCAGGCCTCTTGCAACTCATTTTAGAAAGGCCAGATCGACACAACAACCAGTACTACTATTATACTAGGCCTCAATGGAGCACAACATTGAAGGCTTTTCCCAAGAAGGACGAAGAACTACATTAGTGCCCCAAGGCGCTCATTGTAGGCAGCTTCCCCCGCCCTTCCTGTATGAAAAAAAAAACGCATTTCCAAACAAAGGCCCAAAAAGCGTGACTGGCTGGTATGTTGCCCTCTGAGTGACCCCGCTCTCCAAGATACTTTTATGTTTTTAAAAAATGGATTATAAATTACAAATACTTCTCTATGTTCAAGTGGGATCACAACATCTTGCATGTTGGCCACAATTGCCTCCAAATTGAGAACTTTTTACCTCAAACTACATCAAAAAACCCCTTTCATTTCTAATTCAGAAACCACTGTGGGGCCGGAATACACTCTAATTTCATTAGCACCTGGTCTGGGTGGAACTTCATTCTCTGCAAATCATGTCCGTTCATGTGGGACGTATTTTCTCTTGAAGGCTCTGTTGTACCCTGAGTATCTGAGTAGAAATCCCTTGGATGAAGAAGATAACTCAGGAAACTTCAGACCCTAGAGCAGGTCTTTTCCAAGCAGCTAGTCACCCATCTATGTGATCAGTGACCTGGCCATGTGTCAAGTCCAGAAGGGATGCCAGCAAGTATTGATTTCACATTTTCTGAACTCAAGGGAGGCAACAAATTCTCTCGAGTCACCTGAGGAGGCCGAAGACTGTAAGCGTCTACTGACTGTTGCATGCATTTTCAACTTCTTCTCCTTATCACCCATGAAAGCATGACATTTCCCAGTGAAGTGACATATGCTTCGACTCCAAAACTAATCTCAAGTCACTGTGCTTGCTTATACTTTTATGCACATTTCAGTCTTATACACCATCAGTGACCACATATTTTACACAAATGTATCATTAGCCAGCAGATTTATTTCCTTAATTATTTTGATTGAGCTTCACAGACATTTTTCCTTGGTTCTTTCTCCTTGTCAATTGATTGTTTTAAATTAAATCAACTTGCCCAGTCCTGAGTAACTTCACAAGAGCACGTTGAAAATGAAACTGATAGATAGATATGCAGTATAAAAAAATGAAAAACAAAAAAAACAGTACCAACTTTAAAGACCTACGCATTTCTACCTATCTGATCTCAACAATTGCATAGATTTGGCCTCCCTAATGATCCCGGTGATACATTTGAAAGGATCTTGCCACCAGCTCCACCAGAAAACCGGTTTCCAAATGGAATTTTGACTCTGGGTCAGGTATGTTGTTCTTTGGGCTTGGACATAGGTGCTGATGCGGTCTTGTGCCACCTACAATGTTTCTGTTTGGTCTGTTCTACTTTGACCATGAATGGCTTAGAGCACTACCACATGATGACTTGAAACTAAGACTTGTTGCATCTTTCCACAATGAGCCTGGACAAGAACAAAGTGTGTCAAAGCACCTTCATTATCCCTTTGACAGTGTCCCTCAGATCAAGTGCACAGAGCTTAGCACCAAGGCTCAGTGCCAGGACTCATTGTGGAAGCACCTTCGGTCTCTCCTGGTCTGCTCTGGGCCCCAAAGTCCAGGATTCAGGCTCAGGAATCACCACTACTCAGTTCTCCCTCAGGGCCCTGGGAAAAGACAGGGAGGTCTACAGGGCATTCCAGGCCTCTTGCAACTCATTTTAGAAAGGCCAGATCGACACAACAACCAGTACTACTATTATACTAGGCCTCAATGGAGCACAACATTGAAGGCTTTTCCCAAGAAGGACGAAGAACTACATTAGTGCCCCAAGGCGCTCATTGTAGGCAGCTTCCCCCGCCCTTCCTGTATGAAAAAAAAAAAACGCATTTCCAAACAAAGGCCCAAAAAGCGTGACTGGCTGGTATGTTGCCCTCTGAGTGACCCCGCTCTCCAAGATACTTTTATGTTTTTTTAAAAAATGGATTATAAATTACAAATACTTCTCTATGTTCAAGTGGGATCACAACATCTTGCATGTTGGCCACAATTGCCTCCAAATTGAGAACTTTTTACCTCAAACTACATCAAAAAACCCCTTTCATTTCTAATTCAGAAACCACTGTGGGGCCGGAATACACTCTAATTTCATTAGCACCTGGTCTGGGTGGAACTTCATTCTCTGCAAATTCATGTCCGTTCATGTGGGACGTATTTTCTCTTGAAGGCTCTGTTGTACCCTGAGTATCTGAGTAGAAATCCCTTGGATGAAGAAGATAACTCAGGAAACTTCAGACCCTAGAGCAGGTCTTTTCCAAGCAGCTAGTCACCCATCTATGTGATCAGTGACCTGGCCATGTGTCAAGTCCAGAAGGGATGCCAGCAAGTATTGATTTCACATTTTCTGAACTCAAGGGAGGCAACAAATTCTCTCGAGTCACCTGAGGAGGCCGAAGACTGTAAGCGTCTACTGACTGTTGCATGCATTTTCAACTTCTTCTCCTTATCACCCATGAAAGCATGACATTTCCCAGTGAAGTGACATATGCTTCGACTCCAAAACTAATCTCAAGTCACTGTGCTTGCTTATACTTTTATGCACATTTCAGTCTTATACACCATCAGTGACCACATATTTTACACAAATGTATCATTAGCCAGCAGATTTATTTCCTTAATTATTTTGATTGAGCTTCACAGACATTTTTCCTTGGTTCTTTCTCCTTGTCAATTGATTGTTTTAAATTAAATCAACTTGCCCAGTCCTGAGTAACTTCACAAGAGCACGTTGAAAATGAAACTGATAGATAGATATGCAGTATAAAAAAATGAAAAACAAAAAAACAGTACCAACTTTAAAGACCTACGCATTTCTACCTATCTGATCTCAACAATTGCATAGATTTGGCCTCCCTAATGATCCCGGTGATACATTTGAAAGGATCTTGCCACCAGCTCCACCAGAAAACCGGTTTCCAAATGGAATTTTGACTCTGGGTCAGGTATGTTGTTCTTTGGGCTTGGACATAGGTGCTGATGCGGTCTTGTGCCACCTACAATGTTTCTGTTTGGTCTGTTCTACTTTGACCATGAATGGCTTAGAGCACTACCACATGATGACTTGAAACTAAGACTTGTTGCATCTTTCCACAATGAGCCTGGACAAGAACAAAGTGTGTCAAAGCACCTTCATTATCCCTTTGACAGTGTCCCTCAGATCAAGTGCACAGAGCTTAGCACCAAGGCTCAGTGCCAGGACTCATTGTGGAAGCACCTTCGGTCTCTCCTGGTCTGCTCTGGGCCCCAAAGTCCAGGATTCAGGCTCAGGAATCACCACTACTCAGTTCTCCCTCAGGGCCCTGGGAAAAGACAGGGAGGTCTACAGGGCATTCCAGGCCTCTTGCAACTCATTTTAGAAAGGCCAGATCGACACAACAACCAGTACTACTATTATACTAGGCCTCAATGGAGCACAACATTGAAGGCTTTTCCCAAGAAGGACGAAGAACTACATTAGTGCCCCAAGGCGCTCATTGTAGGCAGCTTCCCCCGCCCTTCCTGTATGAAAAAAAAAACGCATTTCCAAACAAAGGCCCAAAAAGCGTGACTGGCTGGTATGTTGCCCTCTGAGTGACCCCGCTCTCCAAGATACTTTTATGTTTTTAAAAAATGGATTATAAATTACAAATACTTCTCTATGTTCAAGTGGGATCACAACATCTTGCATGTTGGCCACAATTGCCTCCAAATTGAGAACTTTTTACCTCAAACTACATCAAAAAACCCCTTTCATTTCTAATTCAGAAACCACTGTGGGGCCGGAATACACTCTAATTTCATTAGCACCTGGTCTGGGTGGAACTTCATTCTCTGCAAATCATGTCCGTTCATGTGGGACGTATTTTCTCTTGAAGGCTCTGTTGTACCCTGAGTATCTGAGTAGAAATCCCTTGGATGAAGAAGATAACTCAGGAAACTTCAGACCCTAGAGCAGGTCTTTTCCAAGCAGCTAGTCACCCATCTATGTGATCAGTGACCTGGCCATGTGTCAAGTCCAGAAGGGATGCCAGCAAGTATTGATTTCACATTTTCTGAACTCAAGGGAGGCAACAAATTCTCTCGAGTCACCTGAGGAGGCCGAAGACTGTAAGCGTCTACTGACTGTTGCATGCATTTTCAACTTCTTCTCCTTATCACCCATGAAAGCATGACATTTCCCAGTGAAGTGACATATGCTTCGACTCCAAAACTAATCTCAAGTCACTGTGCTTGCTTATACTTTTATGCACATTTCAGTCTTATACACCATCAGTGACCACATATTTTACACAAATGTATCATTAGCCAGCAGATTTATTTCCTTAATTATTTTGATTGAGCTTCACAGACATTTTTCCTTGGTTCTTTCTCCTTGTCAATTGATTGTTTTAAATTAAATCAACTTGCCCAGTCCTGAGTAACTTCACAAGAGCACGTTGAAAATGAAACTGATAGATAGATATGCAGTATAAAAAAATGAAAAACAAAAAAACAGTACCAACTTTAAAGACCTACGCATTTCTACCTATCTGATCTCAACAATTGCATAGATTTGGCCTCCCTAATGATCCCGGTGATACATTTGAAAGGATCTTGCCACCAGCTCCACCAGAAAACCGGTTTCCAAATGGAATTTTGACTCTGGGTCAGGTATGTTGTTCTTTGGGCTTGGACATAGGTGCTGATGCGGTCTTGTGCCACCTACAATGTTTCTGTTTGGTCTGTTCTACTTTGACCATGAATGGCTTAGAGCACTACCACATGATGACTTGAAACTAAGACTTGTTGCATCTTTCCACAATGAGCCTGGACAAGAACAAAGTGTGTCAAAGCACCTTCATTATCCCTTTGACAGTGTCCCTCAGATCAAGTGCACAGAGCTTAGCACCAAGGCTCAGTGCCAGGACTCATTGTGGAAGCACCTTCGGTCTCTCCTGGTCTGCTCTGGGCCCCAAAGTCCAGGATTCAGGCTCAGGAATCACCACTACTCAGTTCTCCCTCAGGGCCCTGGGAAAAGACAGGGAGGTCTACAGGGCATTCCAGGCCTCTTGCAACTCATTTTAGAAAGGCCAGATCGACACAACAACCAGTACTACTATTATACTAGGCCTCAATGGAGCACAACATTGAAGGCTTTTCCCAAGAAGGACGAAGAACTACATTAGTGCCCCAAGGCGCTCATTGTAGGCAGCTTCCCCCGCCCTTCCTGTATGAAAAAAAA